>OZ035825.1:43380203-43674129 GCA_964034765.1 Knipowitschia caucasica
CAACGCCTCCACCACCAGCATCATCAGCAGCTGCCACATCTTCATCAGCGCCATCAGCATATACAGCACCACCAGCAGCAGTGGATACAGCCGCAGCAGTGGCTGCTCCATCATCTTCAGCAGCAGCAGTGGCTGCTCCATCATCTTCAGCAGCAGCAGTGGATACAGCAGCAGCAGTGGCTGCTCCATCATCTTCAGCAGCACCTTCCCCACCTACAGCTCCCGTGAAGCTTCCCCCACTGCTCCAGGCTACAGTCAGGCCTGTACTGGGGGTTCCTCAACCACCTCTGTCTCCACCAAAGACTCCCTCATCACCTTCCATGGACCCGGCTTGGGTCCCCCCCGCTACATCCACTCCATCTAGGGAAAATGAGGACGACCTTTCCCTTTGTTTTCTATCCCCGCCTTCACTACTGGAATTACCGGAACACTCGGCAGGCATGATAAGATCGGCGATGAAGACTATTCCTCTCACACCCACTGTAGCCAGATCAAGAGTCCTATCTAACATTCAAAACTACTCCCCATACGTACCTCCAAAGCCACCTAGGGCGTCCAACTCAAATTCTCCCACAAAATCCACCCGTCCCTCCTCTAACCCCATAAGTATTCCACCCCCCCCTCCTGCTCATTTAGCCCACCTCCCCCCTAACCCAGCACCAAGAAACCCTCCACCTCCACTCCCCCCTCGTCCACCACCCAACTCAGCCTGCCCCTCCCCTAACCCATCACCAAAAACCCATCCACCTTCAACCCCCCCCCGTCCAACTCCCAAGAACCACCTGCCTCTCCATCCTCTTCCCCCACCTTCCCCTTCCCCTCTTCTCTCTAAACACTAGGATGCACAGGGTCTCTGCTTCGCAGCCACTGGCAGTCTAGTTAGAGGAGAGACCCGGCTGGGGCCCTGTCATGAAGCCACCTGTGCCATTCCCTTAGTGATAACACAAAGAATACATTACAGAAAAACATCTGAAGTTAATCAGTCTAATCAGGAAAATCTAATTCTTGTTCCGTGTAAGAATCAGCCGACCACAACCGCTGATACTGAAACTTTGAAACTTGCTATGCTAAATGTCAGATCTCTTTGTAACAAGTCTTTTTTAATCAATAATTTTATTTGTTCTTATAATCTAGATCTTATGTTCATGGCTGAAACATGGCTTGACCAAAATACAGAAAATGCAGTTTTAATAGAAGCATCACCACCAAATTTCAAATTTGAATCTGAAATACGGGGAAACAAAAAAGGAGGAGGCTTAGCTGCCATTTTCAGAGACCACTTTGTCTCCCATAGAATGTCTCTTGGGAAGTTTCCGTCTTTTGAATATGTGTCTTTTAAAATACAACAAAAACAATCTAGTCCAATACTCTTCATTGTCCTATACAAGCCACCGCAGTCATGTCACAGATTTATTGATAACTTTACAGAGTTGCTTTCAGTTGTATGCACAGACTTTCATAGCTTAGTTATTACAGGTGATTTTAATATTCATGTGGATAATGTTATTGACAGAAAGGCAAAAGAGCTGAGTTCTGTTCTTGAATCTTTTGGTCTCACTCAGCATGTGAGTGGCCCCACCCACAGCAGAGGGCACACTCTAGACCTGTTAGTTACTAAGGGGGTGAATATTTCAAATGTAAACGTGGTCGATGTTGCGCTTTCGGATCATTTTTGTGTATTTTTTGACATGTGTTTCACTAACAAACCACCAGTGGACTCTGCAACTGTACGAAGAAGACACATAAATGAAAATACGGGTGAACTATTTATGGGAATGATAAACTTTGAGAATGCATCGTATTCTACTGTAGATGAACTGTTTAACTCTGTCACCTCTAGTGTTTTGAATGTTCTGGACACCATCGCTCCTGTGAAGGTTAAAACAGTGAAAAATAAGCAGAAGGCGCCGTGGGCTAAAGCAGACTCGGTCAGGGCACAAAAGAGAGAGTGCCGGAGGGCCGAGCGGAAGTGGCGCAAGTCCAACCTCCAGGTTGATTACGAGATCTTCAAAGATAAGTTGTGCGAGTTTAACCAGGTGCTACGTAGTACGAGAGAAAGGTATTTTTCTGAAATGATTGAAGGCTGCAGCAACAATCTGCGTGTTCTGTTTTCAACAGTTAATAGATTAACAAACCCCCCTGTTCAGATGCCATTAGAGCTAACTTCCAAACGTAAATACTCTGGATGTAGCTTGGAGATCACAACTCCACAGTTATTGCTGAAGCACATGCTGCTTGGATGTACTACCCACTAGATTTCTGAAGTCTGTTCTGAGCAGTCTGTTACCTTCACTCACACAGATAGTAAACATGTCCCTTCATTCTGGAATATTCCCAAAGGCCCTGAAAACTGCAGTTATCAGGCCCCTGCTAAAAAAGAGCAGTCTCGATGCTACGGTACTTAACAACTATCGTCCCATCTCAAATCTGCCATTTATGGGGAAAGTCCTTGAGAAAGTTGTCTACCTACAGCTTACTAGATTTCGTATAATCAACAACTCATTTGATATGTTTCAGTCCGGCTTTAGACCCCACCACAGCACTGAGACTGCTCTCGTTAAGGTTACAAACGATATCCGGCTGAACACAAGGTCAAAGTCTCAATCTTAATCTTGTTAGATCTGAGTGCTGCCTTTGACACCGTCGACCATGAGATCCTCTTACAGAGACTAGAGGACTGGGTTGGCGTCACTGGCACCGCCCTAAGTTGGTTTGGGTCTTACCTTGAAGACAGGAAGTACTTTGTGGAGATTGGAAACTGTGTCTCAGATCATATGGCCCTGACCTGTGGAGTACCACAGGGGTCGATCCTGGGACCTCTTCTGTTCAATCTCTACATGCTGCCGTTAGGTCAGTTAATACGCAGAAACGAAGTTTCATATCATAACTATGCAGACGACACTCAGATCTATGTCTCACTGACTGCAGGAGAACATGGACCAGTGGACTCACTCCTTCACTGTATCCAACAGATCAGTGAGTGGATGCAAAACAACTTCCTTCGGCTAAACGCAGACAAAACTGAAATGATTGTCTTTGGTCCCCAGAAACAAAGAGAGAGCGTCATCTGTCACCTACAGTCTCTCTCCCTAAAACCTTCAAACAAGGTCAGAAATCTAGGGGTAATACTGGACTCAGACTTAAATTTTAATAGCCACATCAAATCAGTAACATCAGCAGCTTTTTTACCATCTAAAAAACATTGCCAGGATCAAAAACATAGTGTCTAAAGCAGACCTGGAGATTCTTATCCATGCATTTGTCTCCAGTAGGTTAGACTACTGCAATGGCCTGCTCACAGGTCTGTCCAAACAGGCTGTAAAACAGCTGCAGTACATTCAAAATGCAGCAGCTCGAGTCCTGACAAGAACCAGGAAGTACGACCACATTAGTCCAGTCCTCAGGTCTCTGCACTGGCTTCCTGTGGCTCAGAGAATAGACTTTAAAACAGCTCTGCTTGTGTACAAGTCTCTCCATGGCCTCGCACCAAAATATATTAGTGACATGTTAGTCCCATATGAACCAGCCCGAACTCTGAGGAGCACAGGGACTGGACTCCTGTTAGTGCCCAGAGTCAGAACTAAACATGGGGAGGCTGCTTTTCAGATTCATGCTGCTAAAATCTGGAACAGTCTTTCTGAAGATGTGAGACAGGCCTCCTCTCTGACAATGTTTAAAACCAGGTTAAAGACAGTTCTGTTTAACTGTGCATACAACTGAGGGATTTTATATTTTTATCTTTCTTTTTAATGTTCTGTGATAATTTATGATTTTAATGCTTTCTTGTTTTGTTCAGCACTTTGAATTGCCTTGTGTATGAATTGTGCTATATAAATAAACTTGCCTTGCCTTGCCATAATTGATGAGTGGTTTCAACCCAAAAGGTTTATGAATTTAGGATTATTTTCATACATTTCCTCCAAAACAAGGCACTAAGGATCCGCTGGTGAACGTATTCAGACCTGCTACACATTGTTTGACTATAAATACATTTTAATTTCATTCTGCAGTCGTCATAGCAATCTGCATCACGAAAACCTGTTCTCAGCATGCATAAGTCTGTGTAAGGTTAACTTCTGTAACTTCTACATTAATTGACAACTATTTCAACCAATTAACTTGTTACAGCCCTCGTCGATATAGTAATTATCATGACAGTCCTGGGTTTGTACAAGCCTGGATTAGGTTTCCACTTTCCTTTTTTTCATCCCAAGATACAATGCAGCGCCATTTTATCTCCATTCCAACCAAAGTGTGTCGGATTTGTTGCGTTTTTAAATTCCAACAGTTGTTATCGCTGGGTTCAAGCGCAACACAAGGTCACTGGGTTTAGGGATGCAGATTTGTGTCTTTCTCTCTCCCCCTGCCCCCATCCCTCGCTCGGCCCGTCGCGTCTCAAACTTGGGCCCCTTCCGAACTTCATTGTTGGTCTCCATGGTAACCTTTGTTTGGGTGCCCAGGCCTGGTCCGCATTAGCAGCACAATGCAAAGCTGTGGCCAGTGCTTCTCCTTCCTTCCCCCCTTCTCTTTCCTGTTGAACATTTCCTAAAAAATAAGTTTTAAAATGTGTTTGAACTTGTGCTAGGAGTGTAGTCAAGTGGTCAGAATGTGCTCATTAAATCGTAGCTCGCACGGCCCTTTTGGCATGTTAATTTGTTTGGCAAAGAAGCAGATCCAATAAGTAAAAGCAACACCATGAAATAGTACATTTTCTTCCTCTTGGGTCATTCTTTTGCATGTCCAGTTTTTGCATAGCTGCTATTTTGATGAAAACAAGATGGACTGATTCACTTCAGCTGTTTCTTTTAGAACTAATACCAGTTTAAATGTGAGGATTTAAGAATGTCCACTGAATGTCACTTTATCTACTTATTCTGCCCTATATGTATATAAATTTGCACTATATATGTGGGTATTTATAGATGTATTGATATATTGACATTGAAGCGTTTACAGCTAGCTAAGTCACATAGCAGCTACTTATTTTGTATGTTTCGTGAGCTCCCTGTGTGGTCTTACTACTGTCCTGTATGTGTGCTGCAACATTGACATTTCTCCACTGTGGGACGAATAAAGGATCTCTTATCTTAAAATGTACAAGAGAAACTCTGAGTTAAAGTTTAATCATTTATGTTATTTCACCTAAAATATGAAACCAATTTATGATATAGACTCGCAAGGATCTTTTATTGGACTTTTTATGGACTTTATTTTAAAACGGAGCAGGACATTACAACGGATGCAACTTTAGTTATTACTTTTCCACTTTATTTTTTGGTCTAAAGGTCAAAGAAAAGGTATTTGGGTATTTAAACCATGTGAACATTGTGAAAAGTCTGGTCCTCACTCATTACCTGCAAAGTGACAAAAGACAAGCCTTTGTTATCATTTTGATGATTGTGGCTTACAGTACATTTGCTAAATATTCTACTGTAAATGCTAAGTGTTAAATTACAAAATGAAAACCTGTGGCTTATATTCAAGTGCAGCCTACTCAGACAGAAAAACGCTTACTCAGCCAATCAGCTCTCAGCCCAAAGCATCAATTAGTGACTCTCAGAGCTCTTTCTTTTAAGTATGAAGAATAAGACAAGTTTTCTAATAAAATGAAAACAATGGATAATATGTTTTCTAATACTTTTCTGTAGACTAATTGTTTTGGGACTAACAAAACACATTATTTATGATTGATTTCAAAATGAATAGAATGTCATAGATTCATTACATTTTCAGAAAAGTTTAGTGTTGTTAAGGTGACTTTGTGGATTCTCAAGACCAGACAAAACATCTGTGTCGAGATCGTGTGTGTCCGCAACAAAATACAAAGGAGCAACTCGGCAAACTGTCAAAGATAAATCACACTTATGTGCAAGAAAAGCTAAATAATCAGTGAGAGGAGACGGATCCCGACAAGAGCTATCCGGCAAACACACAGGTTTGCACTGGCCATGGAGCGGCACAGTCAAAGCAAATATTGACCCTCCAGACAGCAGGAGACGCACTGGAGAATATGAGTGTTTGTGATCGGAGGGGGTTTGAGGGGGTCAAAACAAAGGCGATAGATGAGTGTGAGAAAAAGGTTTGTGTGTCGAAAGGAGGGGGGCGAGGGGCAAAAGCAAACGAGACAAGAGGAAGTGTGAGAATGAGAGCAGGATATGAAGCGGCTAGAACACTGCACCTGGTTTGTGATACTGCTGTCAGGCTCTATTCAGGGTAATGGCTGATGGAGGCTATTGGAAAGATCATTTAACACTTTTAATGGAAGTGTAGTGTATGGAAGAATTTGCTGTTAGAAGAAGAATATATTTTAGGTATTTACCATGGATCTATAATAATATCAACAAATTTACTCGTAGGCTGCATCCCCCTTTTTGGATCCCTCTCTCAATTTGGGCCGTTTCTAACTTTCATCCCGCTGGGTTTTTGAGTTGTTCCTTACTGATGTTGGAGGGTCTGAGGACAGTGACGATCATGGACATTGGTCATCGTCCTCTCTATGGACCTATGTGTTTGTTATTATTAAATTTCTGTTTTAAAATGGTTTGATTCTCTGATTTGTTGATGGTGAATTGACCACTTCGAGACGACAGCTGTTGTGATTTAGGGCTATACACAAATAGATTGAATTGAATTGAATTACACCCCCCCCCCCTCCAAATTTAGCCTGACATAAGAGTCTCTCATTTGTGTTGTCAGCTTTACTATAGCCTTTTTACTATACTATAGCTAGAGCTTTTCACACACGTATATTTCTACTAGAGTCTACCTGGTCGGCTATTCTCCAGAGCATTGGCAGTTTGTACACACCCTTTTTTTCCAGACACAGAGATGATTCTTCCAGGGCTGAAGTGTTATCTCTGACTAAGATTCGGATCTGTGTCTGTTTGTAAAAAGAACACACACTCTTCGGTAGAGCTGCCTGTGGTCCCATGCGCCCTGGCTCCTTTAATCTTCCTGGTATCAAAAGGACAAGAATCTTCTCAAGTGATGACGTCTCAGTTCTTAGGCACATTGATACACATCATAAAAAGCGCTTTGTCTTCTTTTGTTTTTTCTGGAAGAACTTGGAATCAAACTGAGGCTTACAAGTGCGTGATATCGCTGTTGCTTCTGTCTCATTTCCTCGACAAACCCAACAACAATGTGCTAGTTTTCCATATCGATAACAATTTGGTGTCTTGTGCCTGTACCACAAAATGAAACGACTACTGCTTTGAATGAAAAGACTCCAATGAAGTTCATACTTGGGAGATAATTGAATCTTGTGACCAGCCGTATGAATCAAAGCCTTGAACACCCCCCCTCGGATATATTTGTTTTCGGATTTGTTGACATCACTTCGGGGTGGAAGATGAAGCGACTTTATGCAGCAACTTTATACAAAATGTGAAGGATAAAAAAGTTTAAGTTCATAAGTTCAAATCAATTCAATTCAATGTATTCTTGTACAGCCCTAACTCAGTAGTTATCCTGGGGGACTTTACAAAGTTGTCGCCAACACAGATCAGAGAATCAAACCGTTCAAACACAAGATATGTAATGATAAAAAACAAACACATATTGCCAATGTCCATAAATGTCGCTGAATGTCGAGTGTCCTGGATCATCCCCTGCATCGGCATGTATTGTTTGTGTTTTTCAGTCATTTCTGATAGTTTTGACCTCACAATATACCAAAGATTTCAATAATAATAACAATTTAATTCCTTTCTCACGTAACTGTACTTAGGCTTATCTTAAGTGTGTTCTCTGCTATTCTATATATTTGTTTTTGTTTGTGTACTATTTTTCTCTGCATGATTTTTGTGAAGTGCTTTGTGATCCTGGTCTGTGAAAGGCGCTATATAACTAAACTTTAATTACTTACTTATTTATTGTTTATTTGGTTGGGACAGTGTATGTTATCAAATGCATCTCCCTGGATTGTAGCCTTGGGCAGATTTGCATCCATTGTCCCACAGTCTCACTAAATAACTATTCAATGCTGCTTGTTCGAATCTTGAATCTCTTAAATTGTCATCGCTCAGCCCTAGTCGGTGCAAATACAGATGCCTTTATGTTATTTCTTAAAGTCTGTGTCAGCGTCAGTCTCAATGGGGGCGTGTCCTTTGTCTCGTGTCCCGGCCTGCTCCAGCTGAAGTCCATCTGGGCCCTGGGGACAGAGGCTCAGGGACAAAGCTCCCGGAGTGTGTGGATCCTGGCTTCGCTCTCTCACAGGTCA
Source organism: Knipowitschia caucasica (assembly GCA_964034765.1). Classification (NCBI taxonomy): domain Eukaryota; kingdom Metazoa; phylum Chordata; class Actinopteri; order Gobiiformes; family Gobiidae; genus Knipowitschia; species Knipowitschia caucasica. Next base: position 43,388,425 of record OZ035825.1, read on the forward strand.
AAGCTCAAGAGGCTGTTCTCCTTTACAAACTCCCTCCCCCCCCCAAAACAACAGCCTCCACAGGACAGTACTGTGTGAATGCTGCTGTGAGACCACTGTAACGAGAGCTCACGTTTCAGCGATTACAGACTCGTCCCGCTGTGAAGTGGAGAAGACTTTTCCCAGTGTTTTCAAACAACTCAATTTAACAGGTCTTCAGGCCGAGCTCATACTTATTTAGATTAAAAAAATTGAGCCTATTCGATTCTTGTTCTAGTCCTGGTTTATGTGCAATATTAGCGCCTTTACAATTTTATGAGAAAACGGTATTCTTACAATATATGTTACCTGGATACTTAAAATATCGATCAAGTTATATTGTTATTTACGTAGCCCTAACCCTCTTTATACGTTTTATGTGTGTTAAAAAGCTGTGACAGAGGCTAAAACTGGTGATAGAACAACACTGGAACTAGTCAGATAGATTTTTAACACATGTAGTTCAACGCTTGCTATTTGAAAGTTAGGGCTTTACCTTTCTCTTGTCCCTGGATAGTGTTGTTTAAGCTTTGTCATGCTTTAAAACTGCTTTATAATTTGTTTGGACAGTATGTATGCTTGTGTCTATGTTTTTAACTCCTGTATTAGTTCCAGTTCAGTCCTGTCTTGGGGTTGATTTAGAGTGTCATAGCATTTTTTTGCATTTTTTTTCTCTGCCCCTTCGATAGCTCAGTTGGTAGAGCGGAGGACTGTAGTGGATTCAACTGAAATCCTTAGGTCGCTGGTTCAAATCCGGCTCGAAGGAGGAATGCTTTTGTATTTTTCTCCCCCCTTCTTGATTCCCTTGCGTCATCGTCTCCAATTACAGTAGAAGTCGTCCGCTCTGATTGAGACAGTAGAAAGTGTGGGGACTAGGATCACATCTATTGCTTCTACTATTATGGACTATATATAATAAAGACTATGGCAAGGCAAGTTTATTTGTACATAAATAATCACAGTACATTAAAAAGCTAAACAGAACTGTTTTAACCTGGATTTGAACATAGTCAGAGAGGAAGCCTGCCTCTCATTTTCAGGAAACTGATTTTGCTGATTTTAGCAGCATATATCTGAATTGCAGACTCCCCATGTTTAGTCCGGACTCTGGGCACCAGCAGGAGGCCAGTCCCTGTGCTCCTCAGAGTCCCAGCAGGAGGCCAATCCCTGTGCTCCTCAGAGTCCCAGCAGGAGGCCAGTCCCTGTGCTCCTCAGAGTCCCAGCTGGAAGCCAGTCCCTGTGCTCCTCAGAGTCCGAGTTGGTTCATATGGCACTATAATACTTGTCCTTTGTATATGTTTTTATGAGGTGCCAAACCTATTTTTCTCTGTAAATTAGGTTTTACCATATAGAAAGTGTATTGTAAACACGAGCATTGTTGATGTAAATTGCTGATTTGCATGAGTGTACTTATCTTTGAAGATAAGAGAAGTACACTCATGCAAATCAGCAGCAGCAGGTTTCAGGTTAGTGTTTATAGCCACCACTGAGAGCGTCTACAAAGCACTAGTAAAACCCCAGTCCTCCTCCTCGTCCAATTTAATCCGATTGATAGATGTATGCAAACTCTCTCATTTTCATCCATCATCCCATGTTGGTAGAGCGGAGGACTGTAGAGATCACAGTTGTAATCCTTAGGTCGCTGGTTCAAATCCGGCTCGAAGGAGTTTTTTTTTTTACTTTTCATTCATACAAACGAGTGCATATGTTTTGGAACAACACTATCAACACATTTTTAAAAATCCATCATTCTCTGATTCAGACCAGCTTAAGTTTATAGTAGTACCCGCTAGATCAAATATGGACATGAAAATATCACAATAAGAGAAGGAAATATCAGAATGACAATATAATTTGCAGAAAAAAACCCGGCACAACTTTAATACAATCAATAACTATGTAATAAATCTGTCTTATTTCTCTGTCCGTAGTTTTCACATTATATCAGTACATTTATAAAACACATTTGTTTTACATACTGCTTTATGGCCCTGACTATAAGCTTCCTGAGAACTCCCTTTTACAAAGGACTCACAAATCCTAGGAATTAGTAAAATGTAGGAATAATTGAATGTTCGTTAAAATAAAAGAGAATTGAACATGCTTGTATTTCATTAAATAGTGTTTTTTAATTAGAAAAATAGATTATCACAATTCAAAATGATTTTAGACACCTGGGATAAAAAGCTTACAGACACCTACCCTTTAGTATACATAATGTTTGGTCATATAATGTTATTTTTACCAGCTTGCAGCTAAATTTATGAAATAAACTTGAAACCAAATCAACAATTCCCAATGTTGGCCCCTCCAGTGTAATTTTTCCTTTTCATGAAACAGTTTTCCCATGAAAATCCAACACATTTCTGACAGATGAAGCTCTTCGCGAAAGTTCACTGTGGTAGACCCGGCCGCTGCTACAAGCCTGCTCATCCTCTACTCATTACACCAGCAAAACGCCCACATCCAATCCACCAATAACCACCAGGACAGCAAGTTAAAAGCCGGAGACGCCCACTTCCCGGCCTTCTGAAGGTTGCAAAGCCTCCGCCGCCCCACCTCCTCCTTCTCTCATCGAAGCGTGCTTGCCTACTGCCTCTGCCGTCACCAGTGCCTAGGCCCCGGGGGGGATTATGCGCGCGAGCAAGCGCCGCACTCATCAGCATCTCTCCCGGGCCTAGGGCGCCAAACATACTCAATCAATAAACTTCTAACTGCATTTTCCTCTTGGGTCTCTCCAAAGTGAAATGTACCTATAGCCAGTGTATGTGTGGATACGGAGGATTTGATGAAGGTGATTCCCACAATCCAGTGACAACACGGCTCTAATCCCATCAGGTCGCCTCGGGTTTAATGTCACTCTCCGCTCAAATTGGTTTAATCGTATTTCACCGTATTATTATTATTCACTAGTTCTCGTGTCTAGTATCTTGTTTTTGAGCCCTTTCTCCATTCCTACTGTTCTTGAACTGTACGGAGCAACACTGAGTTTTAGTTTTTTGTCTCTTGCGTTTCAATGCAGATTGCAATTTTAGGTGAAAGACAAAAATATCGCAATGATATCGTTATCGCAATACTAAACACTCAGATCGAATATGGCACTAATTTCCAATATCGGGCAGCCCTATTATTTAGCTAATTTTAGATAGTGTGCTGGATCCATTAGCGTTGGATGTGGATTACTATTTACACACACACATAATGTAGTGAGTCATTTGTTGGAAGCAGCTTATCCTGGCTCTGCTAAACCAACAGGAAATAGCAGATTATAACTGGACTCTGGCCCTGTCACCGCTGAAGCCGACACACACGGCATCACGTTTTAACCATGGGCAATTTCACACTAAAAACATACACATTATATTTTTAACTTATTCCCACTCCTCTAACTTCTGTTGTCTTGTTTTGTTGTTGTCCTTTGTTCTTGTTTGCCATGGCTCGAAACAAATGTATCCATTCATTCATTCATTCACATTCACACCAAGAGATCATTTTGAAAGTAATCTGGTCGAACAACGGGATCTATTTTGCGTTGAGATAGAAGATTACGTTTTGTTGAGTCATTCAAATAGCCTATTATTGATGAAAAATAGTAATTGTTTTGGCTGTGGTTGAGATATAGCTCTTTTGGCCTGTGTTTTAGAGTATGTGTATGTATGTAGAGTATGTAGAGTGTGAGGTTATCAAAATAAGTAAGCAGTAAAGCTGCCGGATTTTGGGTCAATATTTCTGACCAGGTTGCAATGTTATTTTTGATATCCTTCGCTTATGTTCAGAAAGTATAATTTTGTTCAGAGCAAAAATAACTAATTCATAACTTCAAAGTAGCTTTGGAAAATATGAGAAAATAAGAGAATTCCTCAAAGAAACATTTGGGAATACATAATTTCCCCATATTTCATAAAAAGTTGAGTTCTTACCTAGAAAATGAATAATAATAATATTTGATTTATTTTTAAAAAACAACTTCAAAGAGGCCATTTTCTAACACACAACTCCCACATTCTAACCTTTTGTAGTATGTATAAATGCTTAAACTTATTTTGACAGTTTTCAATACAACATTTAAAACTTACGCATACACAGCTAATCTTTTGTGCCTTTTCTTGTTTGCAAAGAACTAAAATATTTTCATTTTCTATTTTTTTAAAATCATGCTCCCCATTCATATTCATTTTATTATAAAACTCGAAAGGTCTATGATGCGTTTATTGTTTGGAGAAATACCCAAACCCATGTCCAAGGTAATGTCCCCTTCGATAGCTCAGTTGGTAGAGCGGAGGACTGTAGAATGCACAGCTGTAATCCTTAGGTCGCTGGTTCAAATCCGGCTCGAAGGAGAAACCTTTTACCTCATTAGTTTTGCCAACATTTTGACTTTGACTTATTTGAATGCCATCACTTTGCAAAGGTGGATATGGAGGATTTTCCCAAAATTTCGGAAACAAACCAGTCAATCTTCACCTCACAAACAGGCAACCCAAATCATATTCTCACTCTGCGCTCTGATTGGATACTTTACATGAAAATAGTCAATGTAAATATTAGCAGTTTTATATATTTTCGAACCAGGTACAATTGTATTTGTAATTATTATCAGAATCAGAATCATTTTCATTGCCATGTAAGTAACAGGAAGTCACAGACGAGGAAATTGCTTTGACTGTCGGTGCAATCAAGTCAAAAGTAGAGAAAGAATAAGGCATATTAAAACATTTCTAAAGTGTAACATTTTCTAAAATAGACAAAAAAAATTATGTATCCATCTTAAAACAAAAACGTTTTAAATTGCACATGTTTTAAAGAAAGGGGGAGGCGACATAAATATTACATACTGTCCCTTTAATGTTCATGTATCATATAACCTGTTTTATTTTGTTGATAGTACTCAATTGTGAGAGAACTAAGAGGGGACTCAAGTATTTTATTTTTGAACCCTATTCCGTTTGTAAATGTCACATACTGTGGAGCTCGCTGCTTTTGGATCAGCTGTTGTCTGAACATGAGGAAGAGGGACTGACTCATCCTCCGACTAAAATGGGACTAATTCTTCTCTATTATTTTATTGGCGTTAGAACATTGCAAAACACCACTCTTTGGGTCTGGTGGGCGGTATCGAGGAAAACACTTTTGATTACATCATTCAAACAAAGCTATCCTTCTGTGTATTTTGTTGAAATTCAAGATCACTCGACATTTATATAAGCTAAACGCTGCTTCAAGGGTTTACATTTACAAATATGCAATGTCACTGATTATGAATGAATTTTACACGCTTTTATTTTGTATTTGTAATGAACTATTATTATCGGCCCCAAGTCCCTCCTTTCCAATACCCACCATTTCACACTCTCCATCGACAGCCACACCATCTCACCCTCTGCTCAGATCAGAAACCTCGGAATCATCCTTGATCCCACCCTTTCCTTCAAGCCCCACATCCGCAACATCACCAAAACTGCCTTCTTTCATCTTAAAAACATTGCCCGTCTTCGCCCATATCTTTCCTCCACCGCTGCTGAAACCCTGATCCATGCATTCATATCCTCCAGACTCTTTCTGCAACAGTCTTTTATATGGCCTTCCTTCATCTGATCTCCAAAAACTACAATATGTCCAAAACTCCGCCGCCCGCCTCCTCACTCAGACCCGCTCCAGAGAGCACATCACCCCTGTCCTTCAAAAACTCCACTGGCTCCCTGTTAAACAGCGCATCCATTTCAAAATCCTCCTCATCACCTACAAAGCCCTCCATAACCTCACTGAACTTCTACAGCCCTACAGTCCCTCCCGCCGACTCCGATCTGCAGACTCACATCTCCTCACTCCCACTGTCAAATCCAAGCACCGAACCTTGGGGGACCGAGCTTTCGCCATCTCTGCTCCCACTCTCTGGAACTCCCTCCCCCTCCATCTCAGAAACTCAAAACAGCTCAAAACTCACCTTTTCCTCCGAGCATTTGACTCTTAGTTTAAACTCTCTACCCTTCTTCCTCACTCTTAGATTTTTAGTTTGTGTGTCTGTCTAAACGTGTGTGTTTGTGTCATGAATTTGTGAAGCGTCTTTGAGTTCTTGAAAAGCGCTGTATAAAACTGATGTATTATTATTATTATTATTATTAACTCAACTCAACTGAAGTCGACATTCAACGACATGTATGGACTTTATCAACATTTATGGACATTGGTCTCTGCTCCTTTTGGACCAATGGCTCTATGTGTTTTTTATCATTTCATTTCTTGTGTTTGATTCTCTGATCTGTGTTGAAGAATTCGACTGTTTTGTAAATTCCTCAGATATAACTAATGTTGTGATTTAGGGCTATTGAATTTAAACAATTATTGCAATAATATATATTTTTTGAAAGTGCATCTGTGTTACTTATTGCTAGAAACATGTTTAAACGTTGATTTATCCATTTACTGATAAAAGTTTTTTTGTCCCTTCGATAGCTCAGTTGGTAGAGCGGAGGACTGTAGTGGCTGATGCTGAAATCCTTAGGTCGCTGGTTCAAATCCGGCTCGAAGGAGAAACCTTTTAATTTTATTGCTTATATGTGTGTTTTTTGCGGCTCAGCTGTTTGTGTCGTTGTCACAGTTTTTACGACAGCGGATCACAGAGAAAGACGTTGGCTTTGAAGTGTTCCGTTCAGACCTGCCTCAGCCTCAGGGAGAAATGTGAACTGTGAGAGACTCTCCTGTCAATGACCCCGATACCACTGCCTTATAACACACAGCCACATCTGAGCCATTTCTCTCACACTAAATCCCCAAAAAGACTGTTACGCACTCACAACAAGGCGCGTTTACTGCTGAATCTCCGCACCGGTGTCCCCCTAAAATACAGCAGCCATATTTCTATCTTTCAATGGTCTTTTTACAGCCAGCTTTGAGTGAAAATAAGTAAAATATAGGTTTCCTAACTCATTGACTGCCATTGACGTATTGTCTGAGACTGGTGATTTCTGTCAAACTTCCCTCTATTCGACGGGGGATTACAGAAGAATAAAACTAGCTAGAAACCAAAATATTGTTGCTGATGAAAGTAGACAGTCCAATCTTTCATTTTTCACATAGTCAGAGCACAAAATATTCTGTGGGTCTTGAAAGTCAAAAATGGCAGGCAGTCAATGAGTTAAGGATTACCATCGTATTTTCTACAGTCCTCCGCTCTAACTGAGCTACTGAAGAGGACAGTGCTCTGCCTATAGGTTGAGATCTATGCTAGATAATTAAATTGAAAGAAGCAAGTTTGAAATCTATAGCTTTAGCATCATGAAGAAGTAAGAATTAAGTATAAAATCTCTGACTTTAGCATACAATATAATAATTCCTCTTGTATGTGGCGTGACGTACTGGATAACGTGAGCCTAAAAATACCCTTTGCGGCCTGTTCGTTTCCGTGCTCTCCTTCCCACAAATAGGCCGATAATCTGTTTTATTATTTCACTATCTCTCGTCGGACCTAATCCTGATTCCGTTGGTCTGTGAGTAGCTTGGCCTGTTTGTGTTGATAGTATTACACTGATTATGTCCGATGGCCTCTTTATGACGGGGCACGTAATCCGCAGGCAGATGGAAACTCTCTGCATTAGCCTCATATTTACACCACACAGCACCCACACCACTCCATTTTCTTTGGTATTTTTCAATTTACAACAAAGGAAAAGGGACGGACAAAGAGAGGACGATTGTGTTTTGAATTTTGACTCTGATTTTTAACATGACGCGGATCTCGTTTTACAAGTGGGTTTGTTACTATGAGATTTGGCTTGAGCTGAGTTTCATTTTCAAGAATGCGTTGAGCTGTATTTCAAAAGCAGAGAGACGGCAGAGGAGTGATTTGGCCGTGAATCAAATGTAATCTGCCCATTTTTTATTTAAATAACTTGTGTTTCTGGTGCTTATTGGTATAGCTCGTTGATTTGGCTTGAAATGCAAAGCTCAATACTCCACTTAAGGTCATTTACAAGAAAATGTGGATTTGTTTTGACTCTTTTTGCTTCTTTTTGACCATCATATCAATCTACTAATTACGTTTATGTCCTTCTCTATCTCAACAGAGAGGTATCAGACAGAATTTCAGACATAAAACCATTGTTAGCGTGGCTATTTAAAAAAAAAACAAAGGGAATGTTGTCAAAAATGCTAAATATTGTTCTTGTTTGTCTCTTGCAGCGTGCCAACCGTCCCTGTGAAGAATCTTAACGGATCCAGTCCTGTTCACCCTGCACTTGCTGGTAAGAACGCATTCATTCTCACTGTGTAAATACAAATGCTCCACAAAACTATCATAATTTATATCTTTAAACTGTGACATCCAAAACGTGGTTCCTGTTTTGTTACTGCAAGAAATGTCACAAACGATAAGATTTCTGTCTTGAATTTAAAGCTATGCTAAACAACTATACGTAAATTGAGTTCCTCCCACTTTTTCTCAAACAATAGGGTGAAGTTTAGCCCTTCGATAGCTCAGTTGGTAGAGCGGAGGACTGTAGTGGGGTCAGCTGGAATCCTTAGGTCGCTGGTTCAAATCCGGCTCGAAGGAGAATTGTTTTGCATGGTTTTTGAATCAGTTTATTTTGACACCGTAACTTAAAAGTGCATCCCTCAACTGTCCTGCTTCTGATTTCTGCTTCTTGCCATCGATATGTTATTGCTTTGCTTGAAATATCGCTCAGTTTTGTTTAAATACATGGGCATACCTCAATAAAAGATGATTTCAGTGGGGGATTTTTAACAGCAAAAACACCTGCCTCTACACAGATATAACTTATAATAACATAGCCAAGTAAATTAACAGTTTTGTTTCATGACACAACAACATTTAGAAGACGCAATTTCTCTCTTCTTTCTGCGGCAACTTAAAGAATTCACCACAAACAAGGTGAGAGAGACCAGAGAGGGACCAGAGAGAGAGACCAGTGAGAGAGACCAGTGAGAGAGACCAGAGAGAGACCAGAGAGAGACCAGAGAGAGACCAGAGAGGGACCAGAGAGAGACCAAAGAGAGAGACTAGAGAGAGACTAGAGAGAGACCAGAGAGAGAGAGGAACCTGAGAGAGACCAGAGAGAGACTAGAGAGAGACCAGCGAGAGAGACCAGAGAGAGACCAGAGAGAGAGACCAGAGAGAGACTAGAGAGGGACCAGAGACCGATCAGAGAAAGATCAGAGAGAGACCAGAGAGAGCACAGTCCTCCCCTCTGAAAGAGGACTGTGAGCTGTCTGTTCTGGAGGCTCTATATGAATCCAGAATCTTAAATTGAGCTCTTAGAATAATAATTGAATCTTCTGGTCCCTGGAAAAGCCATGTTCCAGCTTCTTCCCTCTGGCAAGGAAGAAGCAGGCCTCTATCATGCATGGACGTCGGAACTATTTTCTGAGAGGGGGGGCGGGTTTTTGTTGGGAGAGTCGAGGGAGAGACTCATACTTGGATTACACTGGATAATAACATACCATCTTAATTGTTAAGAAAAACAAAATAAACAATATATATCAAGCAAGTCACTTATCAAACTGAACTTTTTTTTTTTCAATACGCATTCATGCGTCAGTCTCTCCGGTGGCTTCATTGTGTTGTGTAGCCCAGTGACGTGCGGTCAGATGAGGCAGGCAAGGCCCTCACCTAAGATCATAGAAAGAAAAGTAATAAAATGGATACAATAATGTTTGGTCACTTTATCAAGTGATTTGTGCTGTGCCTTATTTCATTTATTTATACCTTGAAATCGCAGATTTGACAGAGCGGTGCTGTGAGGCGAGCCTCTCTTGGGAGACGTAAAAAGCAACAGCTCACAGGGAGAGTCCTGTGAGGTGCTATCAAACTGTTTTCTCTGTTTATCACAGTTTAAAAAGTTCAAAAATATTTAATTTACAATCAACATGTTTACATTTAAGAGGATGGCTCATAAATTGTGTTTTTGAAGCAAATATGGGTCTTAATCGCGCTCAACCACAGCTTGTAAGTGAGGAAAGCCTCAAGGGGGCGCTTGTGAGCCCAAACTTTGGCTGCATCCAATTCCATCAGAAAGCTCCTTTCTTGTTCTTCTTCTGCTAAGGGCAGCTACAGGTTTGGCTAACATACCTATAATACATTTTAAGATAATTTAAAATGCACTTAGAGTAATGTTTTGCTTCCAATGATGATATGAATCATAAGAAAAGGAGGTGAAGGGTAAGGTTGAATTTAGAAATTGGATTTACCCGGGAGTCGGCTGCAGCAAAACTCGGAGTTTACGGAGGAGACACCCGTTTGTTTTACTTTTTAAAACTCATTGAACTTATTTCCAAATGGAGGATTACATGTCTGTGCTCAAACTATTATCTGGACTTAAACATGAAACTGGTCCTAACTGAAGTGGTCTGTGCTGTTCATTAATACCTAAGGTCCTAAGGTAAGGCCCATAACACACTTTGTACTATTTACAAACGTTTGCGTTTTGTATGAGAAAACAATGCAGACATTAAATCATATTCTGCTGTAGCCAAACAAATTGTGTATAAGCCGCTCCTGTTCCTGTAGGTCCTGTTGGTTTATATGATGTATAATCATATGAACACATGATTGATCCCCCACCGCACGTCACTGGTGTAGCCAGGTCTCTAATCTGCGCAAGGCTGAGAAAGAGCGCTCAGAGGCTGCGACAGATATTAGCCAGACAGAGCTTCATAAGCTTCTCCGACAGCATGGAGCGGGTTTTGGGCTGCAAGGAACGCAGGATAGTGATAACTTCTCGCTCCCGGCACACGCGGAGGGGGTGCGGCCGCACCCCCCGCACCCCTAGTTCCGACGTCTATGCTATCATGCGAGGAGATTCAGGAAGATATGCTAAGATAAGATAAGAATTCCTTTATTCGTCCCACAGTGGGGAAATTTCGATGTTGTATCGCACATATAGGACAGTAGTAAGAGCAATAAACTGTATCTGTAATTTCAATGGGACTTTCCTGGTAAACTCAAGGTAAAATAATGTGAAATAAAAAAAAACACTTTCTTCTTAGCATTCTAGGATTAAAATGGTCTTCTGCTATAATTCCATTAACACCTCCTGATCAACGCATGCAAACTCTTCTCTCTCTAACCCACTGCTCACTTTACTTACTAACAGGAATCACCGGGATCCTGATGAGTGCTGCCGCTCTGCCCGTGTGCCTGACCCGTCCGCCCAAACTCGTGCTGCATCCTCCTCCCGTCTCCAAGAGCGACATCAAACCAGTGCCCGGCTTTGGACACTGCTGCCGCAAAACCACCAAGAAGCAGACGCGCAAAGGTAAAGCCAGCCACATTAAAAGTTCACAGCGTTTGTACGGAAGACGAACCAATCCAGCCCTAGTTTTGACCTGGTTTTGTTCAGCACTTTGAGTTGCCTTGTGTTTCAACTGTGCTGTACAAATAAACTGATTGTATTAGATGAGGTCCTTGTTTAATGTAGCTTCATCTGTAGTTTTCACAGTCTTCATCATAATCTTTTTCAGACAAATAGTGAAAAAAGAAAGGACCACTCTTGCTTAGCCTTTAGCTGTCAGCCCAAAGTGTCAAATAGTGACTCACAGGAATCTTGAACACTCTTTCTGTTGGGAAAAACCTAAATATATTATTGATGACTGGGCTTGACAGTCAGAAGGTCCTGGCTTAAATTCCACCTCCAGATCTTTCTGAGTGGAGTTTGCATGTTCTCTCCATGTCTGGGTTGGTTTCCTCTGGGTGCTCCACTAAAAACATGTACAATCAGTCTGAGTGTAATGAGTGAGTGAAGGATGGTTATGGTCGAAGGCTTCAACGCGCCAGTGTATTGGTTCTCCAAAAACATTGTGCTTTGTGTGGCCTTGGTCTGTAAAATGGGCTGTATGAATAAAGTTTACTTACTCACTAACTTAGATACCCCAGCTTTAATCACTTTTATTAATGCAACATCATCAGCCAGTCAGGTGTTTATTTTGTACCATTACGCAAAGCCTAAAGTCAGGTGTTGCTATGCGCAGGTTAAAGTGACAGTCTGGAACTCTAAATGAATTACACATTTTAAGAATAGTATTAAATTGACCTCCTGGCCCTAAATGTTGATATAAAATAAGTCATTTCATTAATTCTAATATTACGGGTAAGTCCCTCCTTCCCTTCTTTTAGCTATAGCTCAAAATCCATGATGCCGTCCAGTTTAACCAATCAAGTGATGCCAAGGGCTATCAATCATCGCGCTTGTGCTCGTATATAATTAAAATATTAAATATATAGGACAGGGCGACAGTAGCTCAGTTGGTAGAGCATTGGCCTTCAGGCCTGAAGGTTGTGGGTTCAATTCCCACCTCTACACCTTCTCCACCGACTCCCACTGATGACTGCTGTTGTTGTGTCCTTGGGCAAGACACTTAACCCCACTTTGCCCAAAGCCCCCACTGAAAGATCAAGGCTATGCTCACACTCAGAGAGCAGCCGTCCTCCTGTGGACTCACCACCTGCAGAGGGTCAGTGAGGGGCTGGTGCTATGAGACTTGGGTGGCATCTCTGACTGCCACCCCCCTGACCCAGAAATGGATTAAAGGGTAGATAATGGATGGATGGATGGATATATATATAATCGATCGAATATTAGACAGCACTTAATATTCAAAGCTGTAATGGGCATTATCTTTTTTATATTATATATATTAAATAGTTAGTTCCCAAAGGTTTCACCGTGACGTGACTAGACGGGTAACAGCTAGGCTAGCTCACTAACTAGAACTCTCTGGAACTACATGAAAACTGAAGAAAGAATTCTGAACATCAGCGGTGAGTGACCCAAATATATAGACTTAACCTAAATCCATAATCAGGTCCTCTACAAATGTGTCCTAAAATGTTCTACTAATGTAAATAGTTACTTCCGGATCGCTTTTTGACTCATTAAAACAGTATTTTTGGAGAGCAGGAGGAGTGAGTGCTACAGGGTCCAAAAAGTAGTTAAAATCAGGTGCTCTTCAGGATGAGAAATGACATTGAAAAACAAATACACCCCTTTCCATGGAAAATGAAGACAGGGTGAAATCCGAGGCACTCTGATAAAAGTCCTTAATAGAGAAGGGACCAACGCGTTTTGGCAACGCAGGGCCTTGACACTGCCCTGAAGAAGGCCCTGCGTGGCCGAAACGCGTCTCGGATTTCACCCTGTCTTCATTTTCCATGGAAAAGGGTATTTTTGTTTTTCAAAACAGTATTTTTGTCATGAAAACGTCAACAGGAAACTCTGAAAATCTCTGTGCACGTATGTTAAGAATGTATATGTATAATGTATTCTCCGATTGAAATGTGTTATTGATTGAAATGTGTTATTGATTGAAATGTGTTATTGATTGAAATGTGTTATTGATTGAAATGTGTTATTGAGCGTGGCTAGCCTCGATAGCTTCTCTCGCTCAGACAGAAGTAATAAGTGACAGGCGCTGAAAGCTCATTGTGACGAAGTGTGCGAACTACTGTCAGAGTAATGTTAGTATTTTACACACCTGAATTACAAGTACAGAGTGCGTTGCCAAAGGACAGCGGCCATTATTGGTTTGAGAGGTCCATTACCAAGAAAGAATGATCAGTAGAACATTTTGTAAATACATTCAAGTCAATGGAGCGTTCTACTGCTGCTGTGAGGAGCTGTATGACAAACTATAATTAGATATTCTAATATTCAAATTAATAATCTCTCCTTCACACGTTTTTTTTTCAAATCATGTACCTCTCTCTCTTTTTACTGACAAACTCCAGACTATCACTTTAAGAATGCTACGTGTTAAAACTGGCTTTCCTAATAGATAAATATAGTTCCACCTCCCACCGTGTCGTTAACCACCGCTCATGTGTCTGGAGCTAGTACTTTGAATTCCAGTGAGTTTTAGCCCAGTTTAGGTCTGTGCCCTCAGGCCTCACGCTCTCACCTTTGTCCAAACTGATGACTTTTAGCCCTTCGATAGCTCAGTTGGTAGAGCGGAGGACTGTAGCGGCCACAGCTGAAATCCTTAGGTCGCTGGTTCAAATCCGGCTCGAAGGAGGTGCTTTTTAGGTCGAACGGTTGCATCTATGCTTGTTTACCCATATCATTATTTTATTTTATCTTTATTTTGAGTCGCATTATTTACTTTTAACAACTATATACCACAGTATTTGATAGTAATTAGATTCACAAATGATTCTTCTGTCGGAATGTCTTTTCTACTGGCCATTCACAGGTTTTGAATATTGTCACCACTTTTAGACACCTGTATGAGAAAATAATTAGACGTTAATTAATAAGAACTGACAAAGAAGATCCATTTTGAACAATTGATTGTGATTATTTTGACGATCATAAAACGTGTTGAAGGAATACAGCCTTTGTTTCATGTGGATTGGCCCAGGAATTAGACAAATTAGCTCAAAACTAGAATTATGACTTTTGACACTTACCATAGTTACCAGGACAAAACATTTCCGAGGCCCTCCTCTGCAACGTCAAATTGCAATATTTTGGTGTCACACGAACGCAGCCAACTAAAATGATTCAGTATTTGCAATCATATAAGCATCATCAACCGAAATGTGTCTTTAAAGTTTTCTTATAGATGTGCGCAGTTGTGTCGATTGAATTCATATCCATGCTTTTCTCCAGGTAAAACTCCAGAGGAAGTGGTGAAGAAGTATCTACAGAAAGTCAAGAGTCCGCCTGAAGAGGTGAGTGGGTCGTTTCGCACAGATTTGGAAACACTTTTGACTGCAGTTGTTCTGTTTATTCTCTCTGTCTCTCTTCTCTGGTCTCTCTCTGGTCTCTCTCTGGTCTCTCTCTGGTCTCTCTCTGGTCCCTCTCTGGTCTCTCTCTGGTCTCTCTCTGGTCTCTCTCTCTGGTCTCTCTCTCTGGTCTCTCTCTGGTCTCTCTCTGGTCTCTCTCTCTGGTCTCTCTCTCTGGTCTCTCTCTCTGGTCTCTCTCTCTGGTCTCTCTCTGGTCTCTCTCTCTGGTCTCTCTCTCTGGTCTCTCTCTGGTCTCTCTCTGGTCTCTCTCTCTGGTCTCTCTCTCTGGTCTCTCTCTCTGGTCTCTCTCTCTGGTCTCTCTCTCTGGTCTCTCTCTGGTCTCTCTCTCTCTCTCTCTCTGGTCTCTCTCTGGTCCTCTCTCTCTCTCTCTCTCTCTCTCCTCTTCTCTCTCTCTGGTCTCTCTCTCTGGTCTCTCTCTCTGGTCTCTCTCTGGTCTCTCTCTGGTCTCTCTCTGTCTCGGTCTCTCTCTCTGGTCTCTCTCTCTCTCTCTGTCTCTCTCTCTGGTCTCTCTCTCTGGTCTCTCTCTCTGGTCTCTCTCTCTGGTCTCTCTCTCTGGTCTCTCTCTGGTCTCTCTCTCTGGTCTCTCTCTCTCTCTGGTCTCTCTCTCTGGTCTCTCTCTCTCTGGTCTCTCTCTGGTCTCTCTCTCTGGTCTCTCTCTCTGGTCTCTCTCTCTGGTCTCTCTCTCTCTCTCTCTGTCTCTCTCTCTGTCTCTCTCTTCTCTCTCTGGTCTCTCTCTCTCTCTCTCTCTCTCTGGTCTCTCTCTCTCTCTCTCTGGTCTCCTCTCTCCTTCTCTCTCTCTCTCTCTCTCCTCTCTCTCTCTCTCTCTCTCTCTCTGGCTTTAGTGGTTCATTCCTGCGCACCGGGGCCTCATTCTTTCGTCTTTGTCCAAACTGATTGTCTTTACCCCTTCGATAGCTCAGTTGGTAGAGCGGAGGACTGTAGAGGACATAACAGGAATCCTTAGGTCGCTGGTTCAAATCCGGCTCGAAGGAGAATTTTATTTCATTTTTAGGTCAAACAGTTGCATCATATACTATTAACTCATTAACTGCCATTGACGTATTTGGCTGAGACCCTCTATTCCACTGGGGATTACAGGACAATAAAAACAGCTAGAAACAAAATAATTTTTGCTGATCAAAGTAGACAATCCAGTCTTTCAGAATCTGGTTTCATATTTCACATAGGCTTAGGAAATAACATTCTGTGGATCTTGAAAATCAGTGAAATCATCAAAAACGGCTGGCAGTCAATGAGTCAATAACTACTAAACTACATACTAAACTATGCTGCGTTCAGGTTCAGGTGACATACAATATTGTGATCACTCTCTCACCTCACCTATTCTGATATACACAGAGGTTTCTATTCGTTCCCTACATTTGTTCATTTGATCTCTGGTCTGGATCCTCTCTCTATTTTCTCTCTCAGATCGCTTGCTATGGCCTCTATCTCTCTCTGGTCTTTTTCCTTGATTGATCTCTCTGGTCTCTCTCTGGTCTCCTTCTGGTCTCTCTCTCTGGTCTCCCTCTCTCTGATCTCTCTTGCTTCTCTCTCTCTCTCTGGTCTCCCTCTGGCCTCTCTCTTTCTGGTCTCTTCCTGGTCTCTCTCTCTCTCCCTCTGGTCTCTCTCAACTGCACTAAACTAAATAAACTTATCTTCCACTGTTATGTTTTTATGACCCTCCATCGCTGGTGTATGTCCATCCTGTCAGCCTTTTCTTTGTAATTTGTTTCCCGTTTTCTCTCTAAAACTCTCTCTCTCACTGACCGTGGGCGCCCTCTGGTGGCTGTTTAACATAATGTAGCCTAAACTTTGGAGACCTATGAAAGTTTAAATCCACAGATGTAGGAACTCATGTGTTTATGAGTGACCTGCATTTTAACATTATAACATTAGAAGCCTGTCTCACATTTTTGGGAACATTTTAACTGCATGAAACTAAAACTCTGGCTCTGGATTAGCATGAGGCCTATCAAGACTCTATCAACATCTGCTAATACAAATATATATGTTTGTGTGTTCTGCAGGACTGTACCATCTGTATGGAGCCTCTGGGGGGGCCCTCGGGGTACAAAGGCCCCGGTGTGGGCCCCGTGTCCAGGGCAGAGTCTGTGGGACGCCTGGCTCAGTGCAGACACCAGTACCACTTCCAATGTCTGGTGGCGATGTACAACAACGGAAACAAGGACGGCAGGTACGGACACTCAGGAACATATGCATCTGGAATGTTCTGCAGAAAGAAAGCAGCAGCTAAAGATAATGTCCAATACATTTTACCATTTAGAGACTTTTATATTTTCTAAAACAGTAGGACTCTATACTTGACACTACTTTATATACTTGTTTAGACACTTATTACTTATTAGAAAACATACATATTTTGACCTCTACCCCCTCGAAAAAATGTTTGAGGAAAGGGAATAATGTATGAAGCAGCATGAGCTCCTTAGTAACTGCTAATTGCAAGTTCACCGTTTGTGCTCAATGCTGAAATCTGTGTTTGGTTTCTGTCCTGTCTCTTTTAAGATTCAAGAGCCAGTTTATTTTCCATTTGTAGTAAAACCAGATTGGAACCTGAGCCAGGAGCCAGTAAAATGTATTTATTAAACTTGTATTTCACCAGGAAAGTCCCATTGAGATTAAGAACCTATTTTTCAAGTCCTGGACAAGAGGAAGAAAGAGTCACGCATAATATTACAGATTATAAAAACGGATATATGTCAATGAAGATGTCTCAAGTGCTCTCAATCTGGATTCAAAAGAATTCAATTGAATAGTCATGCCTATGGACGTTGTGATGCAATAACAGTAACATGCAGAATTAGCTGAATCATTTGAAAATCTGACAAAAAGGTAAATGTTTTCATTAGCCAGATATATTAACACAGATATTTACTAAATCTGATATCTGTGTCTTGTGTCTTCGCCTCAGCCTGCAGTGTCCCACCTGTAAAACCATCTACGGGGTGAAGACGGGGAACCAGCCCGCGGGTAAGATGGAGTATCACGTGATCCCGCACTCTCTGCCCGGACACCCCGACTGCAAAACCATCCGCATCATCTACAACATACCACCGGGCATTCAGGTAACCACCACTCCTAATATTAAAGCTGGGGTCCCTAATTTTCAAACTACAGAAAATGTATTATAATCCATGTAACTAGTAAGATCTGGCTTAGACCCAGAAAACAGAAAAAAACTATTTAAACCTGTACGAGATATGGTCATAATATGTGTCTGTTGTTTTGAAGGCCAAATATTTATACACAGTGATTATTGGGGGCAAAATATTTGTTTTAATGTTCCTGTCTGTGAAAGACTGTCCTAGAATAAACGCACATGAATAAAATTTTCTCTTCCTGCAGGGACCAGAGCACCCGAACCCAGGGAAGCCTTACACTGCCAGAGGCTTCCCCCGACACTGCTACCTCCCCGACAGCGAGAAAGGACGCAAGGTTAGCATAATAATAACAATAATAGGAATGATATAAACAAGAGCTAGAGCTAGTTTTAAACACAGCTTCTGCTTCAGGTGCTCAGACTGCTGCTGGTGGCCTGGGACCGAAGGCTGATCTTCTCTGTGGGCACGTCCAGCACCACCGGAGAGTCCGACACTGTCATCTGGAACGAGGTCAAACACACACTTCTCTCTGGTCTCTCTCTGGTCTCTCTCTGGTCTCTCTGGTATCTCTCTTGTCTCTCTGGTCTCTCTCTGGTATCTCTCTTGTCTCTCTCTGCTCTCTCTCTGGTCTCTCTCTGGTCTCTCTCTGGTCTCTCTCTGGTCTCTATCTATGGTCTCTCTCTGTGGTCTCTCTCTTGTCTCTCTCTGCTCTCTCTCTGGTCTCTCTCTGGTCTCTCTCTGGTCTCTCTCTGGTCTCTATCTATGGTCTCTCTCTGTGGTCTCTCTCTGGTCTCTCTCTGGTATCTCTCTTGTCTCTCTCTGGTCTCTCTCTGGTCTCTCTCTGCTCTCTCTCTGGTCTCTCTCTGGTCTCTCAGGTCTCTCTCTGGTCTCTCTCTGGTCTCTCTCTAGTCTCTCTCTAGTCTCTCTCTGGTCTCTCTCTGTTCTCTCTTCTGTCTCTCTCTGGTCTCTCTCTGGTCTCTCTTCTGTCTCTCTCTCTGGTATCTATCGTTTTGGTCTCTGGTCTCCCTCTGGTCTCAGCAGTTTTGGTCTGTGCCCTCGGGCTTCATCGTCTAATCTTTGTCCAAACTTCTTTTTAACCCTTCGATAGCTCAGTTGGTAGAGCGGAGGACTGTAGTAGTCATGTCTGTAATCCTTAGGTCGCTGGTTCAAATCCGGCTCGAAGGAGGGAATTTTTTTTGTTTTTGGTTATACGGCCTCATTATATACACACAAAGACACTTTTCTCGACAATAACACACTCCACAGCTGAGACAAACAGCAGCGTGTGGGCGAGAGGCGTAACTTATGTTCAAACAGAAAAGCAATCAGAGAATTCTATAGATGAAACACAGCCAGCCCTAGTGTCTTTGTTTGAATCCAGTTCCACGTCACCGCAAACTCATGGAGGCGCTTGGATGCTTTGAGCCAAATTGTTGTGCCCTGGCCCTGTACTTCCTGGACTATTAGACGCACTTGAATATAAGCCGCAGGTTTTCATGTTGTAATGTAGTTGATCATGATTTAATGACACGATGTAAAACATATTAACCGTTAGCCTCCATGAATCATTCACCTTTATCTATTTTGACAATAAACAATTGTCTTATAGCTGCTTAAACTTAAAGGAGTCAAAACAATTAAGTCCATAAACTCTGACAACTCTACCACAATAGAAATACATATATTAGCCGCATCCCTATATTAGCCGGAGGGTACGATGAACTAGAAAAAAGAAGCAGCTTTTTGGCCGGAAATGTAACTTTATTAAAAACTCTCCAGTCCAATTTAAAACAGAAAGACACACAAGACAATAATTAACAAACCAACAGTGTCTCCACATCTTGGATTGAACTCGAGTGGCACTGAACTTGATGTTTGTCAGCCCCAATATTCTTTCATTTTCTGACTCGTTGATTCGACAAATATAATTGTACATCAGGGTCCTCAGTGCAGTCTGTACAGTGTTCACTCTGAGATGACAAACAGCTCTGGTCCACTGTGGCTTTCTCAGAAGCACTCGAAAAGCGTCATTGGAGACCTCCTGCAGCTTGTGCAGACTGGCTGTTTTGTAGTCAAGAGGTGGGCCATATATATAAACAAAGAATATGAAACGCTTGAAAAATACTAAGAGTGACTGTAGAGCCCACAGTGATCCGTGTACTTGTATGTACAGTACTGTATATAGGCTCATTCCCACTGAGCAAAATCAAAACTCCAACCTGTGTGTCTATTAGCAGCTTGTCAGCGGCTTGTTTTATAACTGTACAGTGACATCATACTATTACAAGACTGAGACAGGAATTTTCTGACTTGTCTTCGGGTCCAAACAACACTCCAACCTTTCCCACTGAGGCCTGGATTGACATAGATCTGCTGCATGAAAACTCCCAGTGACATACTTCCAGTGAAATAGATACACATAGAAAAGTGTTATGTTTACTGTGGTGTAGGGAAGACCTTTCATTCATTTAACTAGTATTTATTTAACAGCCAATAGGAGCTCGCCTTCTTTATGAGCTGTCTCTACATTGCATTACTTACATAGAGGCTCATTTGACTTTTTTATGGTTCTAGTTTATCTTTGAGGACATTTTGAGGACCCACATATGCATTCCTACAATCGACCGATTTGCGACAGTAGCCATGTTTCATATCTCGACAATAAATATGAAAACATGGCTATATTGTGTATTACCATTGCTGGTATTTGTCCAGACTGGTCTTACCATCACTGGTCTTGTCTCTGTTGTATTCATTGACTATGAACTTATCTGTTACCTCACTGAATTCTTTTTCTTAATTTTTATATGTATTTCATTAATTTTCAAGTTTGCAGTAGCAGAGAAGCCAATCTGTAAATGCAAATAGGGGTGGGATTAAATCAATTCTCTTCTTCCCACTCCCTTTCAGGCAAAATTGGTTTTTGATTTTTGTTATAGGTAGATTTTTATGATAATATCAACTGTGATTCTCTTGTGTTTTCCTGAAATTAGAAAAATAGATGAATAAATCAAACTAATAATACACATATTTGACCTGTTAAAACATCATTAACGCTCTCTGTCTTCTTCTGTAGGTCCACCACAAGACAGAATTTGGCTCCAACTTGACGGGCCACGGTTTCCCAGACGGGGGACATTTGGACAACGTTTTGGAGGAGCTCAGAGCGCAGGGCATCACGGAAGACGATGGACTGACGGAGAAATGAACAAAACCAGCAACAATAGCAAGACATCTCAAAGACACAAAGAGGAGACGGACTCTGCCAGCACTTACACGGCCGACAGTGTGGGATATAGAAGACATGCCGTTTTCTTTTGCCGGGTTTTAACCACTTCAGATTTGACACGGGGCAATGGTTCTCAACGGGGAAGCTCTGAGATAAGTCTATGGAGGCTGGGGGAATATGGTGACACACACATGGAGTCTTGAGCTTAATCCTGGAACAAAACGGATTCCTTAGAAATTGTGACTAGTGTGGTAGCGAAAAGCTAAAGAAATTCAAATTTGACGAAGAGTTAAAGAAAGCAATGGAATTTAAGTTTTCTTCCTAACATACAAATAGAATCATTATTTTTATTGCCTTTGTAAGTAACAGGAAGTAACGAACCAGGAGTTTGCTTTGGTGTATGATGCTGGGGTACCTCACTATTAAACCACCAATAATCTCTAGTTCAGGGGTCTCCAACCTTATTCAATCGGAGAGCTACTTTTATACAAAAAAGAGGCAGAGAGCTACTTATAATAAAAAATCTATGCAAGAATTATGACAAAACATGGATAATACACACCATGATACTGTATAAACCTATTTATACTTAATGTAATTACTCAAAATGTATTCATTCAAGATCATTTATTCAATTCTAAATCCTTTGGCGAGCTACCTGAAAGGGGCTGGCGAGCTACTGGTAGCTCCAGAGCCACAGGTTGGAGACCCCTGCTCTAGTTATATCCCTAGTTTTTACATATATTTTTGGTCTGTGTCACATTTTTACATCAGCTTTTTCAGACAGAGAAGTGAAAGAAGAGGACGACCCTCTCTCGGCCAATCAGCTCTCAGCTAAAAAAATATGAATTAGTGGCTCACTGGTCTCTATGCAAAGTATGTAACATTTTGCATCTTCTCTAGCAAGTTTCTTATTTGTTTCTAGAAGTTCTTTCCGTTGCGACAAACAAAAGGAGTTACCCCAGCTTTAAACCAATCATATCTGCTAATACATATGAAAAAACACTAGGACTTATTTGCGTTTAATTCGCATCAAAACAACTGCTTGTCCAAACCCAGATCTAGCCCTAGTCTTAACTCATTGCCTGCCAGCCGTTTTTGATTATTTCACTGATTAGACCCACAGAATATTATGTGCTATGACTATGTAAAATATGAAACCAGATTCTGAAAAACTGGATTGTCTACTTTCATCCGCAAAAATAAGTTTGTTTCTTGCTAGTTTTGTCGTCCTGTAATCCTCCGTCAAATAGAGGGAAGTTTGACAGAAATCAGCAGTCTCAGACAAATACTTCAATGGCAGTCAATGAGTTAAGCTGGATGTCTGTGGCTATAGTTGGACTGCTCCACCATGCGTACGTCTACCTCAGCTTGAGAACCATTGCCCTGAAAAACCCATGAGCTCGAGGTAACACCCTGGTACGCAAGCAACGCACTCTTTTGCCTATCGACACCGGTACTAACCGCACATAGAAGAGAATGAGTGGTACTAACTTTTTAAAAAACAAGACATATTTGCTTTACTAAAAGACACAGGCTTTGATAAGATGGTCATGAGGTGTAGCGTTGGATATAGACAAAGAAAGGACAAGGAAATGGGAGTTTTTGAAGGAATTTGATTGGTTTTTGAAGATGGTTTTTGTGGAGAAAGTAGCGGGGAGAAGACAAGATGGCGTCTGGATGTAGTTTAGCGTAGGGGTATAGTAAATTAACTTCTTGTTTGGTTGTTTTAGGCTCAAGAATGATGCTTTGAAGTCATCTCTCTAATTCAATCTGTCCCGGTCAAGCCCTGGTCATATCATTACCGTAACACGTCACTCCGTATATATGTGTTCTATTGTTTTTTTTTTATTCATTCAGATTTATTTATGAGTTAAAATGATCATAATTGACAAAAGACCAAACAGGAAGTCTTACATTTGAGCCACTGTGGTCAAAAGGTTACATATATAAAAGGTACCAGTATTTACTTATGATGTATTTTAAGTTGTATTCCCTTATTTTAGAATTTATAAGTAACAATTGATGGATTTTTATTTGTAAATGTTAAGACAGACACTTTTGAATGACAGTGAGGTGTACAAGCAGTAGAAAGGTCCACATGTGTTTGGATTTTAAGACAGAAAGAAAGAATTGTTTGCTTTGAGTCTGTGGGAGATTCAGTAAAAAAAAGTCTAGTCCTTTCTGTTGAAGACCGTTGAACTGACAAGAAGCAGATTTTTGGATTACAACATCTCACCACTGCTATTGGGGTGGACATAAAGAATTAAAATAGGAAAAAAACATACATAAATTGTGAGAAATACATATATATATCCTGAATGTCTCCTACGGGTGATTAGTAAAGTGTCTATCTACCTATCTATACATACACACATAAACATGCAAACATCTGTAACAAAAAATACTAATTTAAAATAAGCACGAGTCAATAATAGCCATGTTTTAAAGCCTGATTTGAACGCACCCATAGTTGGGGTTGTCCCACAGTGGGGAAATTTCAGTGTTGCATCACAAGTTACAGACTGTAGGAATGACTGATCCTTGCTCTCAGTCAAGACAGAAATAAAATCACTAACTCTAGCATAAAAATAAGTAGTATAAAATCTGTATCTTAGGCAAAACAAGGAAAGAAGTCTAAAATCTCCAACTTTAACATGACTCATGTAAGTTCAAAAACTCCTGACTTGAATGAATCACTTTTATTTGACTGTTTAACAACAACCTGCTCAGGGACTACAGGTGTAAATCAGCACTGCTGCTACAGCCTGGTACAAAGCATCTCTCCTTTTTGGCAAATGTTTATTGTACACTGTCCCTGTAAAAAATAAAAACCATACAATACCAATTTAAAAAACAATGTGAAAAAAATATATATTTACAGTTATTGGACAACCTCTTCTTTACAACGGCAGCAATACACTTTCAAATCAGATGTGAAATCCTGCTCCCCTTTTCACACAAAGCAAATAATTCAAAATATATCAAATTACAGAAATAACACTGTCATAAACATGGTCTAAACTCTGTCTTAAAATGAGAAAACGGTGTGGACAAAACTTTCTACAAGCCATTTTTGCTCCATATCTCGGTGAATGGGTTATTGCTCGTTGAATAACCCGGTGGGGGGGTTATGCGTGTGAATTCTGCGTACATGTTCGCAGTTTCGTTAAATGAGTCGAGCTGCATTTGACTCAAAGGTACAAATCTTATGGTGAAGACAGAACATGTGTACTATGTATACAAGAAGCGGTCGCGAGCGTGACTCCGACACGATGGTACTGCCCCTATGGTAACGACGTTATTATTTTAACAAGGGTTAGAATGACACATTTCTTTGAATAGTATTTTCTTTATAGATTTAAGAACTTTTTACAAGACGTGTACATGTTTTTGTTATTATTATTATGCTGTTTTTATTTGTAATTATGGGTGCACTGTGCAGCTTTCCTGGTGGAGACTCTGCTTTGATCCCTCTTTTTAGTCAAATGGTTGAGATTAGATTGTGCTTTGTTAATAGTTATTCAGTAACTATTATACTACAGAGAGAGTGAAGAAGCGAGTGCTGCTTACATTACTAAAAAATATTAAATATGAGGTCATAATTGCTTGAATGGAGTGGTTTTTATCTTAATTTGAGCACAAAAACCAGATTTGCCAACGGGACAGAGCCATATAGTCTCATTTCAACAAGAACATTTTGCTTGTCCCATTGGAAAATCTTGTTTTAGTGTTTTTCTCTGGAATGTTCCACAGTATGGCCTTACAGTCTCCATGTGAGAAAGTGAATTCCTTTTGGCTACAAGTTACAAATCTATGGACGGCCCAGCTACAGTTTTAGGGTTTTAAGTAAAGCTGTGAAGACATGTAATTAAATATAGCGCAATTTACAGCAGAGAAATAGCATCTCCATGACAACAAGCAGGTCGCAGCCCCCCATCAGAAAAGTTGCGCAATGCACCCTTACGGTTTACGATATTGTTAAATGCATTGTTATTCTTGTATACAGTCTTTTAAGCTGATTTTGTCGTCTTTTCTTTGGAAAAGGATTATGCTGGTAGACTTCTTTTTGAGTGTTTGGACGAAAAATGTTAGAATTTGTAAAATGGAGTCACCTCTGCCTCTGTGACTTCAAGCAAGCAGCGGCTGTAAGTGCAGACTGCGAAACTAAAACGTGTCAAATATGAATTGGTCTTTTGTGTTTGCGTGCGCTGTGGCAATTTGCTTTTATAAATTTAACCTAAAATGTGTTTCGTTGCGACGTCCACCAGTGCAACCCTTTTAACATTGAGCATTTTGCCTTTTATTTTCATGGTGCCATTGTCTTTTTTATATCTGAGAGAGAGGAGACGGCCAGACAAGAGCGCTCCTAAACATGCAAAAAAAAAAAAGACATGGAAAATAAAAGTGTAAATACAGCTACATGTGCTGAAGTGTGAATGATTAATACATGGAGAATAAAGAATGGGTGAAATTGATTTGTTTTTGACTGTGTTTCTTCATATTCCCCTAATCAACTCTTTTAACTCTACCTTAAAAATTGGCCGAGTGTTATATTCAATAACATATACATATAGAAACTTATACACTATTATAACCTAGTAAACTAGTTCCTATCCCTCAAGACAGTCTTATTCTACCACTAGTTGGCCTCTATCACATATTTTGACCAGCTTTCTATGGGAAATGGGAAAAATAGGGAACCACCCTCACTCAGCCAATCAGCTCTCAACCCAAAGTGTCAAACAGTGGCTCGCAGCCTTTTTCTTACAAGTTTGCAAAAGATAACATTTGTTTTAATGATGGTAATTGTCATGTCTCAGTTGAATAGATTAAGCTTACAACTAAGTATTTTGTATTTTCTATGTCGACCATGAGAGCTAAAACACAAATATGATAACAAACCAGGCAACCAACACTGACTTATTAGCTTTTTCCCTTTCAGATTGGAGCTAATATATTTAAATGCATTAACGATGTCTTCTGAACAGACTTGACAAACCCAGTCTGAGTCAAAATGTCCCCACTGTGGGACGAATAAAGGCTCTCTTAACTTTAAAACATGCAGTCTGTAGTTAAAACCTATAGTCTGATAGCGCCCCCCAGAGGACAATTATATTTGAACCTTTTAACATGTTTGCACACTTCCTGTCTTTTTGCACAGCCTGAGTGATTCTATCTATGCCAAATTTCTTCATTGTGAGATCAATAAAGTTTATCTGATCAACACTGCGAACTTGCACTGGGTGAGACGAGCCTTATGCCCAAAATGGACACGCGAGGGCGCTAGAGTTTCGGTATTGAGCAAAAAAAAAGACTAAATGCGAACGTTTTGTATGAATGTACGATTCGAAACACAACCTGGAAGTTTAATTGTCTTAAAATTTGCGCTTCAAACCGACCGTATAAGCAATGAGCTGCAAGTAAGCAACTACAACGGTTTTTCTATGTATGTATGTTTTGTTTGCTAAAGTACGCAGGTAAAGAATAGAAAAGTACTTCCGCATGTTTTCTCACCGTCCACTGCATAATGCACGTGAAATAATTCGTTTAACCTGTAAAAATCACATGGCTAACAGGAGCGCACCCCTGCATATTTAAACAGATGGTTCAGCGTATACTCTCATCCCCTTCGATAGCTCAGTTGGTAGAGCGGAGGACTGTAGGTCTGTTCACCAGAAGCGGATATCCTTAGGTCGCTGGTTCGAATCCGGCTCGAAGGAGGTGACACTTTTTCGATCTGCTTTGTTAACTACAATGTATGGTTTTAATACAGAGAGCTTCTAAACAATCCTGCAGCCATCTTGTGTGTCCACTTTCTGACTGAAATGAAATCAAATCCAACATGTAGCCATTTTGATCCCTTTCAATTGTTTTATTGTAGAAAACATTAATTAATTCATTCATATATAGGAAGATTTTCCCAAATTTTAGGAAAAAACCGTCCTCTTCAGTTTTTGCAGGACTTAGTCTTGATGATCCAACCGGAAGTAAAATATCTTCCTATCCATCTTTAAAGTAGTACTAGAATTTAATATGCTGCTATCCAGAATATATAACTATAATATGTGTTTATAATATTTCGGGTGTTCATTTTGACATGTTCAGATGAATTATGGTAAAAAAAAAACGGCTTTAAAGTGGCACCTTTTAAAAAACGCTAGGGGGCGCCAAAATGGCGTCGATGACATAGGGGAATGAATGAATGAATACTTTTATTTTGAGCCATGTCAGACAAGAAGAAGGAACAACAGCAAAACAACTGAATAGAAAAAAAACAAAACAAAAAAACAATACAAAACAAATAAACAATAAATAATAAATAACAAAAAGTCAGCTCGAAAAGGAGTGGGAAGAAGTTAAGACTTTTAAACTCCCACCCCCTATTAATTATTCTAATTTAATTAACTTAAATTATGGTTGCTATAGCTTAGCTTAGTCAGTGGTGCAGTTATGCAAGAGTGACATTCAAGTTAATATGCCCTTGATTTATACAGTACATGTATAATAAGTTTATATTCTTGTTACCTTAATATTTTATATGCCTTTAGGTGTCATAACGTCATCATCATCACCACATATCCATATAATTTTCATGTTTATAATTTTCATTATCATGTGTATTGTATCAATTAAATAGGATTATAGAATATTGTATATTTACTATTTAATAAATGTATTACTGATCACTAGTGTTATACGTGAGTTAAATTTGATCATTGGTGCTGATGGGAGCAAGCTTGTATTTAGATGGTGTTTTATTTATAAAGGGTGTCTCTGCGTCCACAGATCGGCCTCCAGAGGGAGCAGCCTCCAGAGGGAGCAGCCTCCAGAGGGAGCAGCCTCCAGAGGGAGCAGCCTCCAGAGGGCGCAGCCTCCAGAGGGAGCAGCCTCCAGAGGGAGCAGCCTCCAGAGGGAGCAGCCTCCAGAGGGAGCAGCCTCCAGAGGGCGCAGCCTCCAGAGGGAGCAGCCTCCAGAGGGAGCAGCCTCCAGAGGGAGCAGCCTCCAGAGGGAGCAGCCTCCAGAGGGAGCAGCCTGTGAGCTGCGCAGCCTCCAGAGGGAGCAGCCTCCAGAGGGAGCAGCCTGTGAGCTGCAGATCTTTGTTACGTGTCCTAATCTGTGCATTAAAAGAGACAGTATGTGGGGGTCCTCTGCCAGAGGGTTCCTCCAGCAGCAGAGCCCCCCTGCCTACCTGTACTTTGAGTTCTGTGAGTTCTGTGAACATGCTCAAATTGTAGCTGGCTACCGTCAGCACCAATGCTTCAACCAGGATTCATTTATTTCTTTTGCAACAATAGATGATGGATTGATATGTTGATGTAATGACGCCTATAACAAAAATAGTGACAATCAAAAATAAAAATAAAAAATACCTTAATAACCCCAATAAATGCCCTAATATAGACACATCATATTATTATTATTGTTAGACCGT
The DNA here is from genome assembly GCA_964034765.1 of Knipowitschia caucasica. Classification (NCBI taxonomy): domain Eukaryota; kingdom Metazoa; phylum Chordata; class Actinopteri; order Gobiiformes; family Gobiidae; genus Knipowitschia; species Knipowitschia caucasica. The sequence goes on from OZ035825.1 coordinate 43,416,987, forward strand.
ATTATACAATAATAATTATAATAGAAGAGTATAGTAACAGTATAGGACAGTATAGTAATAAAAGCACATATAATATATAGTTATATAATAATTATAATAGAGCAGTATAGTAATAATGGTAATAGTACATATAATATATGATTTGGTTGATGAGATCAATTTTCCCTTTCAAATAGTTTAGAATTATAACAATTTAAACCCCCATTCTCACATTCCTGTATGATGAAAATACCATTTTTTTATATGCTGATTTGAACAGATGGATAGTTGGACATTGCTTGAGTTCGACACACAATTTGTTCCAAAGTTTCACTCCACACACACACAGACACACACAAACTTTTCCTGGTGGTTCTCACAGCATGTGTGATCATGAATGACCTCTCACAGCAGCAGCAGCAGTCTTAGCTGGAAACTGTAGGAGGTTTCACTGTCATCTGAACAAGGTATAAACATATTTTCATCCGTTTTGTACATAATAGTGTGCAACTCTTTTAACCTTTTAGCCTTATTTGTGAGATTCAAGCTAATTAGTGTTGGGCAAGTTAGCTAACTCTACTTGATATCATAAAACATGCTAACAAGGCTAATATTCGTTTTTACATTATGCCAGTCTCACTTTGGTTGCCTTAGATTTATTTACCACAATGTACATTGTAATATCCATAAATGCTAACACCTATTAACGGTTTAATTAGCATTTTTATCAATGATTGCATCACATGTAGTCTATGTTTTCAACTTCTGCAGCTTTTTGTTCATAAAAGTAAAATATTTATTTAATTCAAAGCAAAGGAAGGTTTCTCACCCATCAACTGTACTTCTTAGCAAGTTTTCCCGACGTTTCGTCCTCAACCTAGCGGACTTCTTCAGGGAATGAATTCTCGGACCGCGCGTTGGAGATTTATAACCTATGGGTGTGGTTAGCCACACCCTAATCCTGATACTAACTCGTAAACAATCTAAGGTCTGCTTGATGTAGAAGGGAGCAGATCTAACGACCCTGCTGAGGCTAACGACCCTAACTCATTAGCATGTCACAGACCTATTGTCTGCTGGGATGCTCACGTGGAGTGCAGGTCTCACCCCTCCTAACTCATTTGCATGTCACTGACCTTGTCCCAAGTTAGGGCGTTGTTTTTAGGATGTCGTCATAGATGCGAGGCAAAACAAATCTTAACCCTCCTCCTCTGTTAAGAGAAGGTTTTTGTTTCCTCACAAAAATGGCTTCTTTCACTCCTCTCTCAAACCAATTCTTCTCCCGAGCCAGAATTTTAACCTCTGTGTCATCCACCGTGTGGTTGAGGGCCTTGAGGTGGAGATGAACAGCCGACTGTGGCCCACTAGGGTTTTCTCTACGATGTTGGTAAAGTCGTTTCTGTAGAGTTTGTTTGGTTTCTTCAATATAGTGGTCAGTGCACTCCTCTTCACTACATTTAATTGAATCCACCACATTGCTCTGTTTGTGTCTGGGTGTTTTGTCTTTGGGATGCACTAATTTCTGTCTTAACGTGTTGAAAGGTTTGAAATACACAGGGATTTTGTGTTGCCTAAAGATTCTTTGTAGTTTCTCTGAAACTCCCGCCACATACGGTAAGGACACCCCTCTTCTTCTACTTTCTTCTGTCTGTTGGCCTGTGTCTCTGGCCTTTCTCGTCCTTTGGGCTTTAGTAAAAGACCACTTGGGGTAGCCACATCTGGAAAGTGCTCTCTGAACATGTTTGGTTTCTCTGTTCTTTCCCTCCGAGCTAGTGGGGACCTGGTGGGCTCGGTGTTGAAGCGTTCTAATGACCCCAAGTTTGTGTTGTAGCAGATGATTTGAATCAAAGGCCAAGTACTGGTCAGTGTGAGTGGACTTTCTGAAGACCTCAGTCTCTAATTGTCCGTTCTCCAGTATGATGACCTTACAATCTAGAAAGGCGAGTCACTCTCCTTAGCATCCTCGCGAGTGAAATTTATAAAAGGGTCAACCGAATTAATGTGTTCTGAAAATGGTTCCACTTCCTGTTTCTTTAACTTAACCCATGTATCGTCTACATATCGAAACCAATGGCTTGGCGCTGTCCCTTGGTAAGAGACAAGGGCTTGTTCCTCCAGTTTCTCCATATACAGATTGGCCACTATAGGCGAGACTGGGGAGCCCATCGCACAGCCATGAATCTGTCTAAAGAAGGTGCCTCTAAATTGGAAATACGTGGTGTTAAGACACATTTCAAGTATTTCACAGATGTGGTCAGCTGTGGTCAGCTGTGAAATACTTGAAATGTGTCTTAACACCACGTATTTCCACATTTAGAGGAAATACATTTTTTGCAGAGTTTTATCTACAGTTGAGCTATGAGAGGGTTGTAACACAAAATAGAGAAGTAAACTGCGCTTGCTTTTTGTCTGAGGGACAGAAGCAACAGCATGAATAGAAATTGTGTTAAAGTAGAATCAAAGTGACTAACCATAGAGAGTAACTACTGCATAACAAGCTGTGTACAGGAACTGAGACACTGCACCATTGACCAGAAGTGCATCGCAAATGACCTGATGTGCTTCAAGTGAAAAGACTGTATCTGGAGATCCTGATGTGCATCTGGAGAGACCAAAACCATGGCTTGGACCCTACTGATGTCCAAGATGACATCTCTCTATGACCTGACCTGATGACGACTGAGACTCACCCTCAGGGGACCCTGAGGACCTGAGGACCTGAGGATCTGAGGACCTGAGGATCTGAGGACCTGAGGACCTGAGAGAGAAAACTGGGGAGTGATGTTTATATTTTTAAAATCATACATTGATGAGTGCTAAATGAGACAGATACTCATGATTCTTTCTTTTGTTTTTGTTTGTCCCTAGCTTCTGGACATCTGATGATCTATTGGACACAGCCATTTGCAGAACAAGAACCAGCCAATGAAAAACGTCTATTGCTGATGCACTTGCTAGAACCACAACTGTGACAAATGCAATATACATGTTAAGTATTCAGACATTTGACAGACAAAAACTTTGACTTTTTTGTCTGGGAGACTGAGCAACTGTTAAAATGTTTTAAAATGATAAAGTATGAGTATTGTAGCGTTTTAGTAGATGTTAAATAGTAGTAAAAAAGTAGAATTGTCCTTCCTTTGTTGTTCATAAACATATTTCCACGTAAGAGTTAAAATAGTACCATACAATGTTATCCTTTTGATAGATCAGCTAAAATATTAGAATCAGAGTTATTTTAGAGATATTAAAAGTGACAGAAGTCACAAATTAGAAATATGCCTTTGCTCAAGCTGCAACCGAGCTTTGGAGCCACAATAGTGTAGAAATAGAATTAGATAAATGCATCAACCATAGATGCTTTCAAAAATAGAGAATATTTGTAGCCAGTGCTAATATCAAATGGTAAAGGGACCATTCCACAAACATTTACTTCAAAAGTAGATAAAGTTACTTACAGTTTTATGTACAGTTTTATTAGATACTTGCCAAATTCACTTGTGTTCAAACATGAGTGAATGTTGACAATGCAAAAAGTTTATGAGTGTAGCCGAGATTAATGCCTAGATCAATGAGATAGATTAGAACCAACAGAGATTCAAAAGCATTTTGATGCATTTGTGTATAGCACAAAAACACAAAAGTAGATATTTAGATATTGAGAAGTTTCCAGCACAAACAGCATTGTAGAATAACCCCAAACCTGCTAAAATAGATTAGCTCTTGTAAGGATAATACCAATTTGAGTGGTGGGCTGGTGTCCTGGTGCAGTGGTAACAACCTGGAGCTGAACGCCCAGAAGACAGTGGAGATGATTGTGGACTTCAGGAAGAGCACTGTCCCCCCGCCCCCACCCTCCGTGATGGACTCCCCCATCACCTCTGTGGAGTCCTTCCGTTTCCTGGGCACCACCATCACCCAGGACCTCAAGTGGGAGCCGACCATCAGCTCCCTCATCAAGAAGGCCCAGCAGAGGATGTACTTCCTGCGGCAGCTCAGGAAAGCCAAGCTGCCTGCACAGATGTTGGTGCAGTTCTACACGGCCATCATCGAGTCCATCCTCACCTCCTCCGTCACCGTGTGGTTCGCTGGAGCCACAGTCAGGGACAAACAGAGACTACAGCGCATTGTGCGCTCTGCAGAGGAAGTGAGCCTTCCATCGCTGCAGGACCTGTACGTCGCCCGAGCTCGAGGCCGGGCTGGTCGTATCACAGCCGACCCCTCTCACCCTGCACATGGACTATTCCAACCACTCCCCTCAGGCAGGAGACTGCGGTCCATCAGGACTAGAACCTCCCGCCACAAGAACAGTTTCTTCCCCTCTGCTGTTGGACTCTTGAACACTTCTTAACCTGTCCCCCCGCCCTTTATAAAGTCACTTTACTGCCCATCATACGTCACTTTACTTCACTGTACTGCTGTCACCTTACATTGTGTGCACCATGTGCACTTGTATATTGTAAATAGTAACTGTAACTCTATTTTAAATTTAAATTTATTCTTTAGAAGTGTTTTTTATTCTTATTTTTATTATCTCTTTTTGACTGTTGCACTGAGCCAAAGCAATTTCCAAGTCTGTGACCTCCCGTTACTTACGTGGCAATAAAAATGATTCTGATTCTGAAAAATGATTCTGATTAATGATGTACATTCATCCCAAACTGCCTGACAATAATATCTTTAGATAATAAAAAGTAATAAATCACTGACCACTATAGAAGTGTAAATGTTAACCATTTGCCTTACTGTGTTCACAGTTTTATTCCTGAGAATGTAGAATAGACATGGAGCAAAATCCCACTGATAATGAAAGTAAACTAAAGAGAGATTTATTAGATTAAAATGTATGTTTAAGAATATGGCTCAATATAAGCAAATATACAAACATATTTGTAAATAGATTAGAATAGTTTTAAACTATAGTGAATAATGAAAGTAAAGTACACAGTCTAAGATTAGAATTAGTGATAATAATACAGTGAAGTGAAGTGTAAACAATCAGCATTAGAATAAAAGTATAGAGTAATAAAAGTGAAATTAGCTTCTAATTTGAGACTCAGCTCGTTTTTTGTCTGTGTTTTGACTGAATCTGCTGAGTTCTTGTGTGTCCAATAGTGTGTTTGTTTGTTCTTATTTTTGATTTGTTTTTGTTTGTTTATTTACTTTATTTTTGTTTTGTGTTTTCCCAGGATAGAGGATAAAATTCACTGATATTGATTTGATGATTATGAGTTTAATGCATACATTTTCTTTGTTTTTAATTTAAAAAAAAATTAAGTTTTTTTTTAAAATTGTTTTTTTTTTTTTTTTTTTTCACTTTATTTATTGATCAAATTGAGTGATCACATGTGATTATGTGATCAAAGGGGAGGGTGTTAGTATTAGATAGCAATATGGCCTACGTGCAGGACTGTACAAGGACTCTACAAGGACTCCATGTTATGACTATGATGTGACTGTCTCTTTGTGACACGTATGTCTTTCGATGTGTGACGTGACAATGACTATATAAACTGTGTACTGCCTTTATTCTGTCTGAGAGAAGGAAACAAAGTAAACCAGTGGAACTTGAGAGAAACTTAAATAAACTTCCAGAGTTTGGCGCACCACGATCCGTCTCTGTCTGCTAAATCCTAACAGGGCTACTCCGAAAAAAGTCCCATAGATCTCAATGTATATTAAAACATTACGACCTCAGCTGACAGAGAACCTACAGCGTTCTTCTTAAATCCTTCGGTTTTCTTTAAATCCACACTTTACTGCCACAAACTCGGCTCCCTTTCTTCCCGCTCTGGCTCCGCTCTTCCGCTGCTCTGATGATCAGCTCTGATTGGTCAGAGCGCGGCCGAGCCCCTCTGTGCGCGTGCATGAAAGCCACACACGCACGTTTGGCGCAACGCATATGAGATATCTCCCATAATGCGTTGCGCTAATCCACTGTGCAGAACCGGGAGGGCCAGACGATGCCCAAATATAGGCGAGTTCAGATAATCTCCCGGTCTCCGTGAAGTCCCATGCGCTACTGAGCACGAGCCATTCATTTGAATAGGGCGCCATCTGGGATCGACGGGGCTTTGTCACGTGACCGTAGGATCCCTCTATTAAATACAAAAAGAAGAGGTTAATTATTGCATTTTCTAGTTCCCAAAACTGGTTATTAATTTTTAAATGTCTTAAATGAAATAAAATAAAAACCCAAAATGGTCATTTCTGTATTTTGCCTTGTGCCTGATAATGCAAAATAGCCTTTTTTCGATTTTCCATTTCCCTTCAAAAATAGAAAATGCATTGAACGCAAAAGTACACGGACCGGCCAGGCCTGCTGTCCAGATAAACAGTTATAAAGTGTTTTTAATTAAATATATGAATCTCTATTATCTCTAAGGTTGATCTAATCGTGGTTTAATGCATATTAAATCTGCACATTTACTTGTGTTTCTTGTGTCCACAGATTGGGGGCAGTGACTGTTCCTGGTTCCTGTGTTTTATTATATATTTATATATAATAAATATATATATATATATATATATATATATATATATATATAATAAAACACAGGAACCAGGAACAGTCACTATATATATATATATATATATATATATATATATATATATATATTATTTTTATTGTCCACTCACCTTTGGCCCTCCGCGGGCGGTTATCCCTCTCTAAGCTCGGGTCCTCTACCAGAGGCCTGGGAGCTTGATGGTTCTGCGCAGTATCTTTGCTGTTCCTAGCACTGCACATTTCTGGACCGAGATGTCCGAGGTTGTTCCGGGGATCCGCTGTAACCACTCTTCTAGCTTCGGGGTCACTGCCCCGAGTGCATCGATCACCACGGGCACTACTGTCACCTTTACCCTCCAGCTCCTCTCTGAGACCTTGGTATTTCTCAAGCTTTTCATGTTCTTTTTTCCGGATGTTACCATCGCTTGGAATTGCCACGTCCACCACCACGGCTGTCCTCTGCCCTTTGTCTACCACCACAATGTCAGGTTGGTTTGCCATTACCATTCGGTCGGTCTGTATCTGGAAGTCCCACAGGATCTTTGCACGCTCATTCTCCACCACCTTTGGAGGAGTTTCCCACTTAGACCTTGGGGTTTCCAGCCCATACTCTGCACAGATGTTTCTGTACACTATGCCAGCCACTTGGTTATGGCGTTCCATGTAGGCCTTCCCTGCCAGCATCTTGCACCCTGCAGTTATGTGTTGGATCGTCTCAGGTGCCTCTTTGCACAACCGACACCTTGGGTCTTGTCTGGTGTGGTATATCTGGGCCTCTATCGCTCTGGTGCTCAGGGCCTGCTCCTGTGCAGCCATGATGAGTGCCTCTGTCCTGTAGGCCAGCCCTTTCTAGCCATTGGTAGGACTTCTTGAGATCAGCCACTTCTGTTATGCTCCGGTGGTACATGCCGTGTAGGGGCTTGTTCTCCCATGATGGGCTCTCCTCCAGCACTTCCTCATCTCGCCACTGCCTGAGACATTCACTGAGTACGTCATCCGTTTTGGCCTTCTCCATGATGTAGTTATGGAGTTTGGATGTTTCGTCCTGGACAGTGGCTCTCACACTCACTAGTCCTCGGCCTCCTTCTTTATGGCTTACATACAGTCTCAGGGTGCTGGATTTGGGATGGAACCCGCCATGCATGGTAAGGAGCTTTCGAGTTTTAACATCCGTGGTGTGAATCTCTTCCTTTGGCCACCTGATTATTCCTGCAGGGTATCTGATCACTGGCGGGGCGTAAATTAATGTTAATTGCCCGGGCTTTGTTCTTGCCATTGAACAGGTGTTCTGCCGAGTTGTGCCGCTCTGCCAAAAAGTGACGCTTATGTAATGCTCAGCTGTTAATGATGTAATGCAAACCTGCGCGCATGCGCGTCTCACGGCAGCCGAAACAAACCAAGATGGCGGACAGAAAGTCCGAGAATTGCTTTAAAAGTTATAATACGAACGAAATAAGACACAAATGTCACTTTTAATGCAATTTGAGGCGAGATGTTGATGGTTCCGTGTTGGCACATGTGGGTTTTAAGAGTCAAACTTTCGGGTAAAGTTTAGTTTAAGCAGTCAACTGCACCTATGAAACCACTATGCTTATGTTATGATAGCAGTCCTGGCAGCTGACGTACGTCCTTTTTTGCGCATGCTCAAATCAGACTTGTTTTCTCTTCTACCCGAAGCTGAAAACACACGTGAGTATGGCTCTCCGTTTTCAAATGGCATATATTTCGATTGTTTTAACGTTCTATCAGCGAAATTCATCCTGTGATTTGATAGGGGCTTAGATACATCGATATGTAGTGAAACAAACGCTGTGTAAACGACTTTTTAGTAAAAGTCGTTTACAGCTGGCGTGTGAGATGGACCAACATGCTATGTAACGCTACCAACAGTGATTCATTTTAAATATATAGTACTTTTTCAGTGAAGTGCATGCATAGGGATATTATTAAGTTTGACCCATAAGTTTGACCGCGTTTTCCTTGAAGCAACCGAGCGCGTTGATTTGGAGGGAAAGCTTCAAGAAAACGCGGTCAAACTTAATGGTGCAAGCACTGACCTCACGGACGCTACTAAATTCTATACAATATGAAATTACTTATTCAACTTTGTACCAACTCCTGGGTTCGAAATTAGATTTTGGGGAAAATGTTACGTACACGCGTAATGCATGAATGAATACGTGGTCATAATCCCTCCAGAAATGTATTAAGTTTCTCATATTTGCTCGTGGAAAGATAGTAACATTATGTACTAGTAGAAAAGAGAAATTACTTTTCATTTATGTGTGTGGGTTCTCATGCATGTAGCCTCATTATTAATAATTTTACATATGGTCTTATCTCTTGATTTCTAATGGTGAAAGTAATTTAATACCAATACAAAGTCAGAGATTTCCATAATTTAAATATGATAATTTTGTGTGGGTTTTTTTCAAACAGTATTTGACGTTATTACTTGGTAGTCATTTAACAACGTCTTCCCTTTTTCTCCCCAGACCCATCCTTGAGCCTTTATCTTTCGATATCTAATGGTGAATGGAATTCAATACTTATACAAATTCAGAGATTTCCATCATTTTTCAAGTAAGATATTTTAGTGTGGGTTTTGATCTGTTTTTGATGTTATTATTTGGTAGTCATGTAACAACGTTTTCTCTTTCTCTCCCCAGACCCATCCTTGCACTTTTTGTTCACTTCCTCATTTACATCTACTTTTGATTAATAATCAAAATGGAGCATAAATGGGATGAAATGTTTCTCCTCCTCACAGAGAACATTTATCCTGAGGGAATGAATAAATTTCAAAGAGACAACTGGAGGAAGTACTCCCTTAAGTTTACAGTGAAGGGTAATAATGCATTTGCTAGTATGGTTATACATGTCTTATTCTTCTTCTGTTGTTTTCATATAAATTATTTTTTATAGATGGTGCTGTTCTATGGCAAAAGAAGAGCCATTAAAACCAGACATGAGGCGCAGAAACTATTTCAAGAGTTTCATGCTACGCCCATGGGAGGCCACACTGGGATGAAAAAAACCCGACATGCCATTTCTTCCAGGTTTTACTGGCGTGGCATGACTGTGATGATTGACAATTGGGTATGTGATATTATTTGTCTGTACAATTCCCTTCCCTAAAGCCTGTTCGTTTTAAGATTGCTGAGTGTGACCAATGTCAACGTGAGGGAAAGCCTCTGGGTACAGTTGCACCACTCCAAACAATAAAGGTAATTGTATTGTTACTATTCAACCACCAATGTACCTTTATGCATTACAATCCTGTTGGCATGTAGGTGTCTGCTGTTTGGGAGCTGCTGGGGATTGACCTAACTGGGCCCTTCCCCAAAACTACTGATGGCTATCAGTACATATTTACAGCCACTGATTATTTTTCAAAGTGGGTAGAGGCTTTCCCATTGAAAACCAAGACGGCTGCGGAGGTTGGGCAAAGACTTTGCTCTATAATATACAGGCATGGGTGCCCGAAACGGATCCTGTCTGATCAAGGGCGGGAATTTGTAAATGAGGTGAATATTGCTTTTTGTAGTTGTTACTTTTTTTTGTTCATACTTTCTTATTCATTTAATTTTCATTGTTTTAGCTCAATTGTAATGGGGGGTTTGTGTGTAAACAGACTAAAAAGTGGTAAATTAAAATGGTGCCGAATAAATAAACTGAAAACTAAACTGAGAGCAGGCTGGTGTGGCCAATAACGATGAAACAGATGTACAGTTAAAACCAGGTTTATTACAAAACTAAAAACAAGCTCTAAAATGCTATTTAAAAAGGTTAAGAAATGGTAAAGTTAGTTAAAACGAGGCACAACGAGGAGGAGGCCCGAATCCCGCAGCAGGAGTCGCTGGGGGGGGGGGGGGGGGGGGGAGGGGAAGATCGTCCGGGTCCTGCACTGCCCCACGGATGGTGCACCTGGGCAAAAGGCAAAGGCCAGCACACAAGTCCACTACACCCAACCGCTAAGGCCCAAGGCCACTCCGTATAGCGGAGTGCTGCGTTTGGCGGTACTCACTGACAGGGAGAGCTCCTCGCTCTCCCACTGCTCGATTTGGCCTCTCAGCTTTCCCCCAAACCGCGCTTGTTCCTTCCGTCCAGCGCAGATCTCAAGCCCTGACACACAGCACACACAGGCCAGCCACACACGATACTCCAAACACTTCAGCCCAAAGCTTCTGATGCACCATGCACCACACACATAGATAGAGCAGTACTCACTGGCAAGGCAGGGTCTGATTGCCCTGCCTCTACGTGTATTCCGTGTTGTCTGGCTGGGTGCGCGCTGTTGTCCTTCCTCACACGGTGCTCTCTCCTCTGCCTCCCGTCTCAACTGCGTCGACTCTCCTCTTGTTGTCCTCTCTTTCCCGCTGAACAACAGGTGTGTTGATTGCATAGGTGGTGGATTGGTGCGTTGCAGCCAGATGGGCGGGGGGGGTCACCATAGTAACCAACGAGGGGGCGTAACTCAAAAACATGGGAAAACAAACACAGCAAACCAACAAAAATAGCACACACGCCATCCCCTTGTGACCCGATTACACCCCCCCACACCTTGTGTTTGCCAGTCCCTGCAACACACGGAACTAGTCTTCATAACGGGGCGGTCGTTGTCCAAAGTTCACACGGGTTGAACGACGGGGCAGATCTTGAGGCGCATCGAACTCCTCCTCAGGTACATTTGGCATAAACCCGTATAGTACAGGAAAAGCTGGCCCCGGCGTTTGAGGGGACAGTTCTCTGGGAGGTGGCTCTGGGTCAGCCGGAGGGACAGTACATAATTTTAGGGCATTCCTGTGCACAGTCTGTTCGCGGCCCCCTTTTTCAGGACGTACTTTGTACACAACCCCAGTGTTCCCCACACTGTCCAAAATCACGTGGGGGTCAGGGTCCCACCATGGGCTTAGCTTACCCCTCCCCTCCCGGCGTCTATTGCGTAACCACACACGTTCCCCAGGTACCAGAGGCAAGGCTTTAGCTTTTTTGTCAAACTGTCTTTTGTGTTGGGAGGCTGCATCAGCTGCTCTTTTCCGAGCTAGGACATAGGCCGAAGAAAGTTTATTATGGTGGTCTTTTACCCACCCTGTAAGATTGTATGGCTGCTGCTGGGAACTTAAACCTAGGCCTACGTCTACAGGAAGTCGCAGATGTCTACCGAACATCAGAAACGAAGGGGCATTACCTGTGGCACTATGCACCGTGTTATTATATGCATGAACCAACTCTGGTACGAAACTTTGCCAACAGCGCTGTTTTTCCTCTTCTAAGGAGCGGAGCATATTTAGCAAGGTTTGATTGAAACGCTCAACGGCGCCATTGCCCGCAGGGTGGTAGGACGTGGTACGACTTTTAGCTATTCCATACAAATCACAAAGTTGTTGCATGAGGGCAGACTCAAAGTTTGGGCCACGATCTGAATGAAAACGCGCTGGACAGCCAAATGGCTGTATTATGTGCTTCCAAAGCATTTTTACAGTTGTGTGCGCGGATTGATCAATAGTGGGTATGGCCCAAGCAAAACGAGTGAATTTGTCAGTAGCAACAAGGATATTTTGATATGTGTCGGTGGGTCGGCCTAAGGTCAAATAGTCTAACCCAATAACTTCGAGCGGATAAGTAGTCTCAATTGGGTGGAGCGGAGCTTTTGGCTCAACACGGCCCCTTTGAAGGCAACACATATTACATCTCTCATTAAACGCTCGTACCTCCCCCTCCATACCGGGCCAGTAGAACTGCCGACGGATCCGGGCGAGGGTCTTATCGACGCCGCAGTGGGCCCCAGCCTCATGAAGCTTCCTCCAGACCTCCTCACACCTAGAACTCGGACACACAACCTGATTGTGCTCCTCATGGGTCAGTCCATCAATGACAGTCCGGTACAATAGGTCACCTCTCACCACCAACCTCTTCCATTGTTGGAGTAGTTTTTGGGCTCGTTGGGGGAGTGTCAAGCGGACAGGCCGTTTTGGGAAGTCCTTCCTCGCAACATACTCCTTGATCACCTGGATGTCTGGGTCAGCATCTTGAGCCTCTCTCCATCCAGCCTCAGGCACTATCTCGACGGCTGCTGCAGTAACTGGTCCCGTGTCAGACTCCTTCAATGGCCCCATGACCTGCCTTACAGGAGCAGGAAATCTGGACAGTGCGTCCGCATTGGTGTTATTTTTACCTGAACGGTATTTCACCGAATAGTTGAAGGAGGCAAGCCGTGCCACCCAGCGTTGCTCTACCGCTCCCAGGTGTGCCGTTTTGTAGATGGGCCAGGGGGTTGTTGTCTGTGTAGATGGTCAGCTCTGCTCCGGTCAGAAAATCCTTGAATTTTTCAGTCACAGCCCATTTAAGGGCCAACAGTTCAAGTTTAAAAGAGCTGTAGTTGGCATCATTTTGTTCGGTTGGATGGAGGCTTCTACTCGCGTAGGCTATTACCCGTTCGTGGCCATCCTGAACTTGCGATAACACAGCACCGAGCCCCTGATTACTCGCGTCTGTATACACAATGAAAGGCTTATCGTAATGGGCGTAGGCAAGAACAGGAGCCTGAGTAAGTGCAGCTTTTTAAAGAGTCAAATGAAGACTGGCACTCAGTAGTCCAAGTCACTTTTTTAGATTGTGACCGCTTATCAGCAGGGATGCCAGTTAAAAGTCTATTCAAGGGGCGTGCCACCTTAGCAAAACCTACAACAAAACGCCGGTAGTACCCCGCTAGTCCAAGGAACGCTCTAACCTGTTTGATAGTGGTTGGGACAGGCCAATCCAAGACCGCTTGGACCTTCCCTGGATCTGGTCTCACACCTTGCTGATCTACCACATGCCCCAGGAAGGTCACTTCTCGCTGTAGGAGTCTGCATTTGTCTGGGCGTAGTTTCAGGCCATGGCGCCACAGTCGCTCAAACACCTGATCCAGATGCTGGAGATGGGAGGAAAAGTCAGCAGAGTATATAATGACGTCATCCAAGTACACTAGCAGTGACTCTGCTATCTGTCCATTAAGGCATTGCTGCATCAATCGCTGGAATGTTGCTGGTGCATTACAAAGCCCGAACGGCATACGCTCAAATTCGTATAGACCGAGCGGCGTGGTAAAAGCTGTTTTTTCTTTATCATCAGGGTGCATATCGACCTGCCAGTAACCACTGGCAAGGTCCAGGGTCGAAAACCATTCTGACTGGCTTAGACTGGTCAGGGTCTCTTCAATGCGGGGCAACGGAAATGCATCTTTATGTGTTACGGCATTCAATTTCCTATAGTCTACGCAGAAACGCCAGCTGCCATCTTTTTTGCGCACGAGGACTATAGGGGCGGCCCAGGGGCTACAGCTCTCCCGTATAACCCCCTGTTCGAGCATACCTGCGAGGAGGGTCTTCATCTCCTTGTACAGCATGGGTGGAATCGGCCGATACCTCTCTCGAGTGGGGGCAGCATCCCCTGTCGGGATTCTATGCTGCACTATGTTTGTCCGCCCAAAATCCTCTTTGTGCTGCGCGAAAACACTCTCCCACTTCTGTAGTAGGGCGTGGAGCTCCCCCTGCTGTTGTGCAGACAAATCGGGCCGGTCCCCCAGTATGCTCTTCTCTGCAGGTAGTTCGGAGCTTAAGGGCTCAACGTTAGCATTCACCAAAGCCACCTGAACAACTCCGTCCTCTTCCACAGTCAGGGCAAGGTCATTAGTACCATGCACGTCCGAATCGTCGATATAGTAAAGCCGCCCCAATTTTTTAAATCGACCTATGGAAACACTGTATGGATGCGGATTACAAACGCGCACAGGAATTCTACCCTTTTTTACCTCAACCAGGGCCTTTGCAACACCCACGTCACCGACACCGACACCTGGCATAGCTTCTATGAGGGCACAGTAGTCTGCCCCACCAGGACCCATTTTTGCACGGCCCCATACCAGTAACTCACTCTTGGGAGGGACTGTAACGTTACGTTTAGAAGCCAACCTCACATGCCCTATCAGTCCATCTCCAGCAGGGGCAACCTCAATGTGGCGACAGGTGGCAAAGGCATCCCTCCAGGCTCTTTGCTTGTTGAAAGGCCCGGGGGAGAGCAGACTCCCTAGAACATTTAAACACAGTGTCCCAACAAGCCATAATTACATTCATACCAATTATTAAAGGGTGTGTACACTTCTCATCTTCAACAATGACTACCCCTCGTTCTGGGACCCCAATACCCTCAACCTCAAGGTCTAATACGGCATAACCAATATAGGGTATCTCTAGACCGTTGGCGGCCCTTAGTCGGAACAAGGTAGGCGCCCTGCCAAGTTTAGCTTGTGTAAAATGTGCCTTAAACACACTCTCTGCCATCAATGTAACCTGAGACCCTGTGTCCAAGAGCCCATTCAATTGAACCCCTTCAATGGCTATTTCTATTGTAGGACATTGGCCAACAAATGTTTCGGCGGCCCTTGTTGGTTGTGACATGTTCGCAAGCCCTGCTACTCGGACCTCAGCAGCAGGGGTAATTAGTTTAAAGCTGGTTCGGGTGTAGCTGCACCTCTACAGTATCGTGCTATGTGACCTGCTTTTCTGCAGCGGTGACAAATAGGTCTACCCTGTTCGTCCCGATCATTGTAGGGTCTGGGTGAGTACGGCCGGTTCCAAGTTGGATTTGGAGAACTAGGTTGTGGGGAGGCTGACTGCAGTAGTGGTTTAAGCTCCGCCACAATATCTTTCGTAAGCCCCTTCATCTGGGCCTGGACATCGTCCATGATCTCTCGCTTGAGTTGTTCCTTCCAGTCAATATCCTGTGGGGGTCTAGGGGAGCCATATTGTTTATTAATTGCTGAACACGTTACCTCTGGTCGTGGGTGGCCATATTCGGAGTCTAGCAGCAGGGCTTCCTGGCGCAGGTCAGCAAAATCCAGGTCGGGGTTGCGGCGAGCGTAGACTTTAAGAGCTTGGGCGAGGGGACCATCTCGGAGTCCAAGCAGCAATTGGTCTCGCAAGGCACCGTCGGAGGGGGCGCTCTCTAGGTCTTGATGTCGCAACCTACTACATAATTCACGTAGCCTTAATATAAAGGATTGCACATGTTCATCAGCTCCTTGTGAACAGCTAAAAAATGTGGACCTTAAAATTGGTACAGGGGTCTGGTCACCATAAAGTGAATCCAGGTATACAAAAATTTTAGCAGTCTGATCTTTTTCATCTGTATCCAAAACTAATTTGTCGCTTTGCCTCTCCCGTTAGCGCTCCCAACACAATACTTACTTTCCTTGCCTCTGTTAAATCCTGAGAGCCCAAAAGCCCTTTAATTTGTTCTTTCCAATCACAGTATTTTACGTCGCCATCTGGCCCTTTAAATTTCGGAAGCCAAGGCGCCCCAGGGTACACGGGCATCATCATATTAAATCCTTATTGGACACACCAGCTCTCAGAGAAATGAATCCTGCCAGCAACGCCAAAATATGTAATGGGGGGTTTGTGTGTAAACAGACTAAAAAGTGGTAAATTAAAATGGTGCCGAATAAATAAACTGAAAACTAAACTGAGAGCAGGCTGGTGTGGCCAATAACGATGAAACAGATGTACAGTTAAAACCAGGTTTATTACAAAACTAAAAACAAGCTCTAAAATGCTATTTAAAAAGGTTAAGAAATGGTAAAGTTAGTTAAAACGAGGCACAACGAGGAGGAGGCCCGAATCCCGCAGCAGGAGTCGCTGGGGGGGGGGAGGGGAAGATCGTCCGGGTCCTGCACTGCCCCACGGATGGCGCACCTGGGCAAAAGGCAAAGGCCAGCACACCAGTCCACTACACCCAACCGCTAAGGCCCAAGGCCACTCCGTATAGCGGAGTGCTGCGTTTGGCGGTACTCACTGACAGGGAGAGCTCCTCGCTCTCCCACTGCTCGATTTGGCCTCTCAGCTTTCCCCCAAACCGCGCGTGTTCCTTCCGTCCAGCGCAGATCTCAAGCCCTGACACACAGCACACACAGGCCAGCCACACACGATACTCCAAACACTTCAGCCCAAAGCTCCTGATGCACCATGCACCACACACATAGATAGAGCAGTACTCACTGGCAAGGCAGGGTCTGATTGCCCTGCCTCTACGTGTATTCCGCGTTGTCTGGCTGGGGGGTGGGTGCGCGCTGTTGTCCTTCCTCACACGGTGCTCTCTCCTCTGCCTTCCTCTCAACTGCGTCGACTCTCCTCTTGTTGTCCTCTCTTTCCCGCTGAACAACAGGTGTGTTGATTGCATAGGTGGTGGATTGGTGCGTTGCAGCCAGATGGGCGGGGGGGTCACCATAGTAACCAACGAGGGGGCGTAACTCAAAAAACATGGGAAAACAAACACAGCAAACCAACAAAAATAGCACACACGCCATCCCCTTGTGACCCGATTACACAATGATTCTCTGTGCTCTCTGCTGGGCATTGAGAGAAGCGTCACCGCTGCGTACCACCCACAGACTAATGGGTTGGACGAAAAGACCAACCACAACATCAAGAGGCAAGAAAGATATGTATAATTTAATCATGTGAAGCACACATTAAATATATGACTGATGGCAAACCCTACATGTTTTAATTTCCCCCATTTAAACAATGTTCGGAATGTCTTTCTCAGAGCTTTGATGAAGTTGGTGAATGAGCAGCAGAACAACTGGGACACATTCCTTGATGCCACACTGTTCTCTTTGAGGTCAAAGGTGCACACCTCAACCAAACACACCCCATTCCAGTTGATGTATGGGCGGGAGGCTGTGTTCCCCTCAGAGGTGCCTGTAGATTATCCTGTAAGTTTCATTCGTTCAATTGTTGCAAGCGTTCATGAATAGAAGAACCACAGTAACTTTAATCATTTCAGCTTTCTATATTGCTTCCTGAAGAACCTAACATCATAGAGTTCAAGAAAAAAAGGGAGGCGGAAATGGAAGACATAAAAAAGACTGCTGAAGATAACATTAGTATGGCACAGGACAAACAAAGATTGGCCTATGAAAAAAAAACCTTGAAAAAACACAGGGGTCTACAATACTCTGAGGGGCAAGAGGTGCTGCTCTTTAATGTGCGGAAGCGGGGAAGAAAAGGGGGTGAGTATTTTCTTTGTTTTTATCTTAAGATTTATATGTAATGTACAGTTTAATACAATTTTTAGGAAATATTTTGAACTTACAGGTCGCCTAGAGCCAGATTTTACTGGGCCTTACACAGTCAAACAAGTTTGTGGAAAAAATGTAATTGTAGCCAACACAGAGGGGAAGTCACTTAAAAAAAAAAAAAGTATAGATCACATCAAGCCCTACAAGAGGACTCTTGAGATGGATGACACCATTCCGAAGAAAAGGTACTTTCTGCCTTTTAATTTTTTACATTATTATCTACCTCAACTTATTTTTTCCCCTATAGACCACACCTTGAACTGGTCACCACAAGGCCATCAGTGATTCAGTTCGCTCCTCCACAAAACAAGGCCAGTAGAATGACACAAGCATATTAACATTTGCACATTATCTTTCTCAAAAGTATATTTTTTAATTGTCAGATGTTCATGTCTTTACTAAATCTCAACACTCAGTTCCCATAACAGTTTTTCTGCATATAACGGTTTGTTTAAATAATCATCCTCCAGCATTCACAAGATACATGTGAAAAAAAAGCCAGCATAGAGGAGCAAGGTTGTAATTATACAAACTTCTGACCTGTTGGGTCATATGTTCAGTTCACCCACGTTCAGGGTTTGGCTTCTGTACTGTATGTTTGCCTTGTGTTTTGTTGCTTTGCTTATTCCTTCCTGTTTCCTTTTGGCTGCAAAAGATCTGCTGTTCCCCCTAGATCATGCTTTGAATTTTCACACTGAACAGGAACCTATTCAAGAAATCGGTTTATAAATCCTATGTGGGTTTTTACAAAGGTTATGGCAAAGATAATTCCACACATTGATTACAATATTATAATAGGCATATTGGAATTTAGGAATCTAACCTCTTTATGAATAGGGTTCCTCTTTGCTATTGCATATGCCAGTGTTTTTCATATTGATATGCATATTTTTAATTATGAATGGCACACTATATATATATATTTTTACACTTGCAGTTATGGAAATCTGGTCAGGCCAAAGTGACCGAATTGAGGCAGCTGTTGGTTGCTATAAACTGTACAGCTCCTCTTTTAGGACACTTGAGGGGACACATTGGCTGTCAGATGAAGTAAGATTTGTTCATAAATTCTACATGGGCATTGTGTGAGATGCTACATACTTTTTTTCGAATGCAGGTCATTGATGCCTATCTGCGTGTGCTGGTGAACAAAGTAGAGGCATGTCATTTGTAACAAAAACTATTATCGAAGACATACATGTGTCATTTACATTGGCTTGTTTCAGCAGAAACCTGTTTACCAACTCTCTGCTGTTGTGGGCACAAGCCTCTTTGTGCGTGGCCAAATGAAACCACTCGCAAAGGTAATTCTAATATCTGTTGGCCAAATATTCTTGGCATGCTCATATGATTTTGTTTAAAAAATTTTAGCTTAAATTTCCGGAAGAGGCTCAATGGATCTGCCCCATAAACACTGGAGGCCACTGGGTGTTAGTGGTCGTCCTCATGGAGGAAAAATCACTATTGCTAATTGACCCCATGGGAAACGAGGCCCTTTACAAAGCAAACATCCTCAAGAACTGGAGGTTTGTCCTATCTGAAAAGTCAGTATGACAGACTTGTTTTCTAACTGTTCATTTCACTTTAGGAAGTTTCTGAGGCAGGCGAATAGAGGGAGTGGTCAATGGACTGGGAGTGTGCTCAAGCACCAGCTACAAACTGACACCTCCAGTTGTGGCATTTTGATTTTAAAGGTGATTCTGTAATTATTTATTCTTCTTTGAAGGCATAGTGACATTTACTATTATTTGTATATATAGTTTGCCGAGGCATGGTTCCTGCAGGGCCATTTGGATGCTGTGTGCACAGACCACACATTCATTGCTGCAGCACGTCTGGAAGTGGCATGTACGCTGCTTCAGCAAGGAGGTTATTATCATCCTTTTTTTTTGAAATTGTATACAAAATCATTAATCAACAAAGCTGAGACTGAAAAATTGTGTTTATTTGTAGGTAAAGAGGACTAGTGATGGCTGCAGGAAGTGGAAGCCTTGGCATGACTCCTTCTGCAATTGGTAGTTGACTGTGACCGCCACATAGTCCCAGCTGGCCTAAGTCACCAGATCAGCTCGGCGGCCTATGCTCTTAACGACTACGAAGAAGCATGTGTTTTTGGTACTTTTGCAGGTTAAATGTCATCCGTCGCCTCAAGTGTGTGGACTTTAAAGGGGTTGTGGATGAAAGACTACAGGGTCGGACTGGTCAGTGATTCCCTAAGGTTGCGTGCTATTTGGGCTTCATGCTCATGCCCAGAGTAGCTTTTTTAACAATTCCCTAACAAAGTTAGAGAGTGATCTTTCTCTTCCATTCTCGAGAGGCACATAAACGCTTGGGTCCACATCCATGACAATTTCAACAATGATGACAAATATTACGTTTCTTCACGGGGTTCTGCCTCCGAAAGCCGCAAAGATTGTCTGCAAGCAACACTACAAGAAACAATGCTTCCAGATCTACGGTTGCTATGAAACGGGACGTACTGAAAAGCTGATCTTGAAACATGTACTTCTCTCTGTCACACCTGGGAGGGAAGCAAATGCGGATAACTGCAGAGGTAAACTTCCACTCAACTTCGCTAATTCTCGCTTCATGTATGTATTCATGTACAACTTTTGCAGGAGCCCCACCATCGCTTCACGTTCGTGATGACCGCTGGGCGTGCTGTATGAGGGGGAATTGGTGAGTTTGTTGCTGTTGTTTACTCCTAGCATCACCATCTGTGGTACAATTACCATCTCAATGCACTAGTGTTTCATTGTAGTGCATTGAGATGACAATGTTTCATTAATCGGATTATCAACATGATTTATATTAATTGAGTCTTTAGAGATTGTCATTTTTTTAGTTATTGTTACATACTGATAGCATCTGTCTACGTTGAATGCTATATCTGAGTCTTTATACATTGTATTATGAAGAGGAAGATTTTGCCATTTAATGTATTTTGTTTTATGTTTACTCTGTGTTAAAGTGGGAGCTAGCTATTGAATGATATTGTTGTTGTTTTTAAACATAGTCCTGTTGTTTTAATGCAGGTTTGGGTGAGACACAACCTGAACCCGATGGCGAGCCAGAACCCAGAACCTGAACAACCCACATCCTCCTGCGGTCAGGTGGAGGCTGGTTGCAGATCTGTCCACTCCCACACTCTTCCACACAGACCCGTCGCAATAACCATAACGATTATCAATGCAAAGACTTTCAATAACAATTAACATTTAAACCCACCTAATCTAACCTGCTCAATAACCTTCTGGAATCCTAAATCACTCGACCGCACCACATTCTCGTCCTCCATATCTGAATCTCTATCAGGCTCCTCCCTCAAAACAAACTCCACCACTTCAGAACTTGTCAAATAAGTTTTATCAGTCTCTCTCCTCCTGCCTTAACCTTTTTTGGACACTCAAAGACGCTTTACATGTCATTATTATTTCACTCTATACACGGTAGCGATAAACTACCACTGTAGACACAGCTGCCCTGGGGCACACTGACAGAAGCGAGGCAACCAGTCTGTGCCATCGGCCCCTCCCACCACCACCAACCATTCACAAACACACCAGACTCATTCTAGGCAATGTGGTGAAGTGTCTTGCCTAAGGACACAGCCGCAGCCACCCCAGTGTGGCACCTGGTGTTACCAGAGGTTTAGTGTCTTGTCAAGGACACAACAACAGCAGACAGTGGGAGTCATCGGTAAAAGTCTTGCTCGAACCCACGACCTTCTGGCTCAAAGGCCAATGCTCTACCAACTGAGCTACTGTCGCCCTCCAAATCTACTGTCGATCCCTAAATCACTCGACCACACCACGTTGTCATCGTTTATATCTGAATCTCTATCAGGCCCCTCCCTCCAAACAACCTCCACCACTTCAGAACTTGTCAACCTCTAAACAATCCCTCTCGCCCTGCCTTAACCAGCTAGCTCCTCTTAAAAACAAAAGCAGCCCCATGGCTCACATCACAGCACTTTCCTGGTTCTCCAACCTCACCGACCTCAATTAACAATGTCAAGTCCAATACCTCCACTGGTGTTCCTCAAGGTTACCCCTCTGTGCGCAACATCAGCGGTATACTGGACGCCGCCCTTACATTCTAACCACACATAAACTATCACCAAAACATCCTTCCCCCACCTTCGCAACATGGCCCGTCTCTGCCCCTCACTCACACAATCCACTGCAGAAATATTCATCCACGCCTTCATCACCTCCAGACACAATTACTGCAGTAGCCTCCTCTCCGGTCTCCCGTCCACTCATCTCCAAAAAGTTTAATACATCCAGAAATCAGCTGCCCACCTGCTCACCAACACCCGCTCCATAGACCATAGCACCCCCGTCCTCAATCAACTCCACTGGCTCCCTGTCCCATACCTTATCCAATACAAGGTCCTCCTCACCTAAAAGTCCCTTCATAACCTGGCCCCTTCATACCTTGTTGACCTCCTCTATCAGCATTGTCCCACCCGCCGCCTCAGATCCGCTGACTCCAACCTCCTCACTCCCATCATAACAAATTGCCCAACCTTGGGGGACCGATCTCTTATACCCCCTAGACAAGTGGTTGATGTGTGACTTGCGCTACGGACTCGTGGAACATTCGTGATCCACCCGCCCTTGTCCACTTGTGCTAAACGGACTCGTGTCTCACTTGTGGTCCACCCGCTCTTGTCCTTGTGTTATAGGACTCGTGGATCACTCGTGGTCCACCCGCTCTTGTCCGCTATTGTCCCATTAACTCACTTGTTCAAAACTGTCTTGTTTCTTATTTTTCTTCTGTAAAGCGTATGAGTGTCCAGAAAAGTGCTGTATAAGTATGTATTGTTATTATTATTATTATTATTATAACACCCAAGAGAAACCACCTCCGCATCAACAGACCAAAGAGAGGAAACATCTCCTCATAAACCGACCAAAGAGAGGAACCACCTCCTCATCAATGCAGGGAAGACCAAAGAAATGGTGTTCTTGTTCCGAGTGGTCTGCTGGATCAACAGCATCACAGAGGGGGAAGAAGCTGGACAAGGTCATCAGTAAGTTCAGCTCAGTCATGGGCTGTTCCCAGTGCAGCAGGTGGGGGACCATGACTGTCACCCCCTGCAGGACACTCTGCTCTGGAGAGCAGCTTCAGTGAGAGTTATTCATCCTCTATGTGTGAAGAAGAGGTTGCACAGGTCTTTCCTTCCTGCCGCTGTCAGACTGTACTGTGAGAACTGCTGAGCCTGTACATGTCATCTCGTCTGTAAATAAGTAGTAAGTAAATACTGTAACAATCACATTTTCCCACTGTGGGACAAATTATACCTTATTTTATTTAGGAGACAATCATGGCACTTTCTTGACCCACCAATCGAAAACAAGTGGAGGAAAAATCAAGAGGCTTTTGGAGGATTTGAAGAAGGGAAAAATAGCAGATTCACCAGGTAGGGATAGTAATGTCAGTAATATTTGTTACTTTGCATCTAACGTTTTTCCAATGCTTTTAGGACACTGCCAAATGTGACAGCTACACACCAATGGAACTTGAGAGTGAGAAGGCGCTTGACATACAAACAGAACAGGTATGTCTAGTAGTAAATATTACACAATTTATTGTATTTTCATTATAAATTAAAACTTTTGTGTTTCCTTAGAGCAATGAGGTAGGAGGGAGTTTTTACATGGAAAAAGTCTTGAAGCGGACTACAGTGTCACTGATTGTCACACGCAAGTCAAAACATTTCTCTTGTAACCAAATTCATTGTTTTCTCAGGGTATGCCCCATTGTACAAAGAAGAGCTAAATGAACAACTGATTGCCTAAAGATGTGCAGAAACCCGTCTCCGAGCACCAGACATCCCAGATGAAGCGTTATTCTTTGTAATAATTAAGAATACAAATCCTGTTAACATTGACCCTTTTTTTTGCAGGCTTTTTTGGGCAGGAATGCACTTAAATGAAAATGTCAAACGTGGGCAAGATTCTTCAAAAGGGCAGTCTTTATTCAAAGTTCCAACCCAAAGTACAACAAAGGAAAGCAAACAGCAAAGCCAACACTTGGTAAAGAAATAATACTGTACAAACATTACAGTACAATAACTTAATAATATATTATTACAGAGGCTGACCAGGACAGAAAGCCAACGCACTGGCCTTCAGGATCTGTGAACTCTTCGCGTATCCTGAGCACATCACATGCAGGAATGACCTGGCTCCCAGTCGTCCCGAGCACCAGCTAACCAACTCCACAAATCTGAGACTCCTGTGGAGTTGGACACGTATGTTAATTATTGTAATTTGCTGTTTGCGTAGTGTACTGTAATGTACTGAAATGTTTTGTCCCTTTGTCTGTTTCATGGTGTGACGACGAGACCATTTGCACCTGCTGACTGTCCTCCTTCAGCCCGACTCGTGGGCTGCACCCCTGCCTGGGAGCTGCCTCAGTCCTCGTTCTGCTGCCCCAGTCCCGCCCTGCGCCCTGGTCCATGTTCTGTAGCTTAGGTTCTGGATCTATAGCCTGTCCGTCCGTGAGGAGCGGATCCCTTTCTCAATGTGGTCTCCCTCAAGGTTTCTCACTTTTTTCCCACTGGGTTTTAGAGTTTTTCCTTGCCGATGTCTAACAAAAGGACTGGTGATGATCCAGGACATTTTACCTCCATATAGAGTTCAGTGATGGGTCAAAGATGCATACAGCTGAATCCATTAAATATCTTGGATTGTGGCTGGACCCAGAGCTTAATTTCAAACCCCATATTGATTACATCATTAAAAGAACATACGCCACCATGGGCCCCCTGTTTCGTTCATCCAACTGTTTCACCCAGGAAGTTAGAAAGAAAATAATAACACAACTAGTTCTACCCATCATAGATTATTCTGACACCATCTACCAAAACACATATGACTCATACCTCAAACCTTTAAATACACTCTTCAACTGTCTTTGCAGATTCATCCTTAAATGTCCTTATCGAACACATCACTGCACTTTATTTGAAAAACTGGTAACACTTTACATTACGGGCCGGTAAGTCCATGGTACTTACAGTGGTACTTCTAGGTACTTACAGTGGTACTTCTAGGTACTTACAGTGGTACTTACGGTGGTACTTACGGTGGTACTTACGGTGGTACTTACGGTGGTACTTACGGTGGTACTTACAGGGGTACTTACGGTGGTACTTACGGTGGTACTTACGGTGGTACTTACAGTGGTACTTACAGTGGTACTTACAGTGGTACTTACAGTGGTACTTCTAGGTACTTACAGTGGTACTTCTAGGTACTTACAGTGGTACTTACGGTGGTACTTACGGTGGTACTTACGGTGGTACTTACGGTGGTACTTACAGGGGTACTTACGGTGGTACTTACGGTGGTACTTACGGTGGTACTTACAGTGGTACTTACAGTGGTACTTACAGTGGTACTTCTAGGTACTTACAGTGGTACTTCTAGGTACTTACAGTGGTACTTACAGTGGTACTTACAGTGGTACTTACAGTGGTACTTACAGTGGTACTTACAGTGGTACTTACAGTGGTACTTCTAGGTACTTACAGTGGTACTTCTAGGTACTTACAGTGGTACTTACGGTGGTACTTACGGTGGTACTTACGGTGGTACTTACGGTGGTACTTACAGGGGTACTTACGGTGGTACTTACGGTGGTACTTACGGTGGTACTTACAGTGGTACTTACAGTGGTACTTACAGTGGTACTTCTAGGTACTTACAGTGGTACTTCTAGGTACTTACAGTGGTACTTACAGTGGTACTTACAGTGGTACTTACAGTGGTACTTCTAGGTACTTACGGTGGTACTTACAGTGGTACTTACAGTGGTACTTACAGTGGTACTTACAGTGGTACTTCTAGGTACTTCTAGGTACTTACAGTGGTACTTCTAGTGGTACTTCTAGGTACTTATTGTGGTACTTACAGTGGTACTTCTAGGTACTTACAGTGGTACTTAGAGGTACTTATTGTGGTACTTACAGTGGTACTTCTAGGTACTTATTGTGATAATTCTAGATACAGCTGTAACTTAGTAATTCAAGGACACTACAGTATTATTCCTATGTAGTAAATGTGGTACTTCTACATACATACATACAGAGGTCATTTGTAGGATTGTTTGACTATAAAACATAAAACAACATTATGTAAAACAAACGTCTTTATTAATATGGAATAAGTAGCACAGAAAGGACAGTATAAATACATTTAATGCATATTTCAAAACAAGTTTCAAGGACAAGGGAAACACTGCAAGAACTAGGTACCCAACCCAAGTAACAAGAATTACACATTACCAGGTACTTACCAGCCAAGTACCATGTACTTACCAGCAAGTACCTGGTACTTGCTGGTAAGTACCTGGTACTTGCTGTTAAGTACCTGGTACTTGCTGGTAAGTACCTGGTACTTGCTGGTAAGTACCTGGTACTTGCTGGTAAGTACCTGGTACTTGCTGGTAAGTACCTGGTACTTGCTGGTAAGTACATGGTATACTATATAATTACTGGTATCACTAGTACTTATGGGTAAGTCCTTTGTCTTATTATGGGCCAGTTCCTATGGTAAGTACCTGGTACTTACTATATAATTACTGGTGTTATCACTGGTACTTATGTTAAAGTCCTTTGTCTTATTATGGGCCAGTCCCTATGGTAAGTACCTGGTACTTACTGTATAATTACTGGTGTTATCACTGGTACTTATGTTAAAGTCCTTTGTCTTATTATGGGCCAGTCCCTATGGTAAGTACCTGGTACTTGCTGTTAAGTACCTGGTACTTGCTGGTAAGTACCTGGTACTTGCTGGTAAGTACCTGGTACTTGGCTGGTAAGTACCTGGTAATGTGTAATTCTTGTTACTTGGGTTGGGTACCTAGTTCTTGCAGTGTTTCCCTTGTCCTTGAAACTTGTTTTGGAAATATGCATTAAATGTATTTATACTGTCCTTTCTGTGCTACTTATTCCATATTAATAAAGACGTTTGTTTTACATAATGTTGTTTTATGTTTTATAGTCAAACAATCCTACAAATGACCTCTGTGTGTATGTATGTAGAAGTACCACATTTACTACATAGGAATAATACTGTAGTGTCCTTGAATTACTAAGTTACAGCTGTATCTAGAATTATCACAATAAGTACCTAGAAGTACCACTGTAAGTACCACAATAAGTACCTCTAAGTACCACTGTAAGTACCTAGAAGTACCACTGTAAGTACCACAATAAGTACCTAGAAGTACCACTAGAAGTACCACTGTAAGTACCTAGAAGTACCTAGAAGTACCACTGTAAGTACCACTGTAAGTACCACCGTAAGTACCTAGAAGTACCACTGTAAGTACCTAGAAGTACCACTGTAAGTACCACTGTAAGTACCACTGTAAGTACCACCGTAAGTACCACCGTAAGTACCACCGTAAGTACCCCCGTAAGTACCACCGT
Organism: Knipowitschia caucasica; assembly: GCA_964034765.1. Taxonomy (NCBI): domain Eukaryota; kingdom Metazoa; phylum Chordata; class Actinopteri; order Gobiiformes; family Gobiidae; genus Knipowitschia; species Knipowitschia caucasica. The sequence continues at coordinate 43,444,047 of OZ035825.1, forward strand.
AAGTACCACCGTAAGTACCACCGTAAGTACCACCGTAAGTACCACCGTAAGTACCACCGTAAGTACCACTGTAAGTACCACCGTAAGTACCACTGTAAGTACCTAGAAGTACCACTGTAAGTACCACTGTAAGTACCTAGAAGTACCACTGTAAGTACCTAGAAGTACCACTGTAAGTACCACTGTAAGTACCACTGTAAGTACCACCGTAAGTACCACCGTAAGTACCACCGTAAGTACCCCTGTAAGTACCACCGTAAGTACCACCGTAAGTACCACCGTAAGTACCACCGTAAGTACCACTGTAAGTACCTAGAAGTACCACTGTAAGTACCTAGAAGTACCACTGTAAGTACCATGGACTTACCGGCCCGTAATGTAAAGTGTTACCGAAAAACTGAACTTGTTGCAACCTAACCACAGACGTCACTTTCATTGGATGAAGTTCATTTTCAAATGTATTTATTTTAACTGTCCTCAATATTTAGAATTGTTTTTTGTCCCCAATTCACCAACCTATTCACTAAGAAGCACTAACTCCCTCACCTTTTCTGTTCCAAGAATCCATAAAGAAGTTGGAAGTAGAGCTTTCTCATACAAGGCTCGATCTGATTGGAATAAGTTACCCACATACATAAGATCCTTAACCTCCTTTGGCTTATTTAAATTGGAATTATCTAGATATCTTACCATTCCCTGTGCATGTTACTAGCTGTTTTTTACTTTTTTATTATAGTATATATATTTTTTATTTTTTTTTATTTTTATTTTGTAATATCTGGATGTATATTTTAAGTTGTATTATTCTATCACCCGCAGTATGTATGGCCTGTATTTGACTATTTTGTATACAGTAATGATGTATATGTTTTTTTTTTATGTGTTCTTATAGTAGGAGGTGGAGTTGGATCTGAGGGAGCAAACCTGTGTGTGTTAAATGTATAAATGTTAATTGTTTGTATGTACTGTATTATATGTATTGTGTTTGTTTGTTTTATGTTCATGGGACCCTCTCGAAAATGAGATGCTGCATCTCAAGGGGTTTTCCCTTAATAAATCTAAATCTAAAAAAAAAAACATTCTACAACATTTATGGACATTTTTTCTCCTTATGGATCAATGGTTCTGTGTTGTTTTGCATTTCATGTGTTTAAGTGTTCCTCTCAGATTTGCGTTTTGAAAGATATACAATGTATTGTGTGCTTTGGATGTGCCTGATATTTGTTAAATGAATTGATTTCTGAAAATGAAGTCTCCACGCTCTTTCAACATTATCAATATATTTATTTGACAGGGACAATGCAGACACAGTCATAAACAAAGCTTGCAGCTGATGTGATGAATGTAGTTTATAGCAGATGCCAATTCACAACTCCTGTCCCTGGTTGGGCCTAACCAATCAAAGTCAATACAATTCCTACATTTCTAAAAATACACTTAGTTTACAACCTTCAGACTTAAACAGACTTGATTGATCCACACAAAAAAACTACAAACGTGTTTTCTCTTGTATTTAAAGCTTGACATCAATGCGGGAACTTTACATCCTTCAGCAGGAAAATCTACACAAATTCAATTCAATACCACAGCCCATTTTTTATGCACAACCTAACATAAAACCCATGAAAAAACCTTTGATTGGTTCCAATTTAAATGTTACTCACCAGTGTTGTTCATTTCTTTAATAGAAAGGATGCACCCAATCTTTCATCTGGGAAACTAGTCAAAATTCATCAATCCACGAATGAATTACATTTCAAAGGACAACATGGCCATGGCATGTAATCTCTGTGGTTACTGGTGATAATAATCCTGTGGTTGTTTTCATGGATCAGCTGCAGCAGAGTCTTGACAGTAAAAGTTTCACTATATATCCAAATGGCCATTTTTTTTTTTTTGCAACTTCGAATTCATCCCATGAAAATTATTAACTGAACTGACAGAAAAGTGTGCAGTCCACAAGCTGTGCTGCTGCAGGTGATCGCTGCATTAAATTAAATTTATTATTTCCATTATCAACATTCATCCAGTTGTAAGCTGTAGAGTTGCCACAGGACGCTTCATCAGCCTACGTCAGCTGCCACGACTGCTATCATAACATAAGCATAGTGGTTTCATAGGTGCAGTTGACTGCTTAAACTAAACTTTACCCGAAAGTTTGACTCTTAAAACCCACATGTGCCAACACGGAACCATCAACATCTCGCCTCAAATTGCATTAAAAGTGACATTCGTGTCTTATTTCGTTCGTATTATAACTTTTAAAGCAATTCTCGGACTTTCTGTCCGCCATCTTGGTTTGTTTCGGCTGCCGTGAGACGCGCATGCGCGCAGGTTTGCATTACATCATTAACAGCTGAGCATTACATAAGCGTCACTTTTTGGCAGAGCGGCACAACTCGGCAGAACACCGGCTTCTCAGGACCTGCCTTACTCGCTGGAGGTATTTGGCAGTTGCCGCTTTCCTCGTCACCTGTTCGAGGTTGCCATTTGCCTGTGGTATACTGAGATACTTGTAACTGTCCTCAACGTCTGCTATTGTTCCCTCTGGGAGTGAGATCCCTTCTGTGTGGACTACAGTACCTTGCCTCTCCGAGTCACCATCCTGCTACATTTCTCGAGCCCGAATGACATCCCGATGCAGCACATAACAGAAGTGCACAATGGCTGGTGTCAAACAGTGACATTAATTTGAAGTGAAATCTTTCAAACCAAACAATATAGATCCATCTAACTTGTGTTTGCTTGTACTTAAGGCACTTGTGAATGTAAACTAGTATAATCTATTTCATTTGCCCATGTACTATCTGCCACAGTGATGAAAATGACCCTAAATGATTTATTTTAGCTGAATTTTGATGATTTTATTTAGGGTCTAAAGTTTACTTTAATCACTGCGGCAGGTGAATGTGACCCAAGGTCAGCACAAGGGTTAAAAATTTCATTATCTCAGGTCCATTCAAAGCATTCAGTCTACAGCAGGAGTTATGTTTAGACTAAAGTCACTTCTCCCAACAATACATGGGAATGTCTCTCAACAAAATACTACAGATATTTCACCATCAAGTTTGTCCAGGTTTGAACAAGAGGTTTTGTCCAGGGCCGAAAACCCTGATGGAAAAAACTGATTTGACTGATTTACTGCTTACTTATAATTAAACGTATAAAGGAAGATTTTCCCAAATTTTAGGAAAGAACTACCCTTCTCAGAGCGAATACCTTTTAAAACGTGTGCTGCATATCACCGGAATGATTAGGAGGACCAATAGTGTAGATCACAGGTGTCAAAGTCAAGGCCCGGGGGCCAGATCCGGCTCGCGAGACCATTTCCAGTGGCCCTTGAGACGAATTTTAATTATTATATTAATTAGCAGCCTTGATTGTAATAGGTGACAATGTTATCCATTACTAATTTTCTCAAGAAAACAACCATTACATTTAATTCCATAAGAAACGTTAAGCCGACATGTAAAAAGAAGTTAGTATTGTTATGTTTTTTTACGAGTCTTCAATTACATTTCTTCTCAAAAGGTATGAAGGAGGATTTCCCAGATTTTCTAAGGAAAGAACCACCCTCTCCACGTTTTGAACAAATCTCTGGTCTTATTTGACTAGCACGGTGGCTGAGTGGATAGCACTCTTGCTTCTCAGCAAGAAGGTCCTGAGTTTGAATCCCGGTTGGACCAGGGCCTTTCTGAGTGGAGTTTGCATGTTCTCCCTGTGTCTGCGTAAGTTTCCTCAGGGTACTCCGGTTTCCTCTACCACTAAAAACCTGTACAATAGGTCTGGCATGTGCCTCCTGTACTGGCGACCCCGCTCCCATCTCTGTATGGAGTGAGAGACAAATTCCCAAAAATAACAATTGTAAACTGCTTTGAGACTCAGATCTGCAGTGAAAAGGCAGTATATAAATGAAGATTACTTACTTACTTAGCACAAATCACCAGAATGATTGACAGTTGGGAGGACCAATAGTCTTGATGATCCACCCAAAACCTTCCTATATACCTTCAATATTTGGTCCAGTTTTGGTTCAGTCCACAGGAACTGAACTAAGTCAATCAGAAAATAATATCCAATTTAACTAATGTGAAACAAGTGATTTATGTAGATACCTTCATATTATAAAACCAAGTATAATAATAAACCCACTTCTTCTTTCGGCCCCTGATCAGCCCTTTAATTTTTTTTCGGCCCTCAACCAAAATGAGTTTGACACCCCTTTAAGTTAGAAAGGCAGGAGGCCTTAGTTTGGATAGGCCAGGTTTGAAGTGAAGCGACCGCAAGTTACAGCTGGATGCAAACAAATGATTCAAATGTGTGGCCAAAAACAGAGCTGTTCTTCATGTAGTGGACTGAGCGAGCGCTGATGTCACCAACCAATGGTGTAGGTTTGGTTCCAATCTTGGTGGGGACATTCACTACGACCTGAGTCTACACCCATTGACACGGGGTCCAGAGTTTCTCCCCCAGAATTTGTGGTGTAATCACACACTATATTTGCAATAGTGTGTTGCCTTCTATACTAAACTCAGCTGTAGACTCAATGAGAAGCAGTTAAGGATTTTTTCTAATAGTTAAAACAAAATCAATTGGATCAGAGCTTCTGAGTTTTGTGTTGCGTTCATTCTATACTGACTTAAACCTAATCCAAATCTACATAATAGCCCTCACCTGAGGCTCTAACAGTTCAGGAACTGCTCTCGATACTTGAAATAAATCATGCTCTGATCTTTCAATTTCCTATAATAAATAAAAACAGAGGAGAAAATATTGAATTAGAATCTACAGTGAGTATCTCACTACATTGTTTGACATATACGATCAATATCTAAAAACAATTCATAGTCCCATGCATACCTACAAAATTCCAACCTCACCTGATGCACTGAAGGGCCTGTTGCTTCTACCTCAACATTCCCTATATTGTTCTCTCTTGTTGGTTGAGTTTCCTATGTATGTTAACAGAAGATTAATCATCACAATTCATAATTTGCTATTACTTGTGCTTTCGCTTACTTACTTTCCAACTGTTAAAAAAAGCTCCTGAGATCTTTTATCTTTTTTTGTGGAGGTGGCATTTTTTCAAAATTATATAAGAAGGTATAGACAGACATTCATATACATGAACTGCAGAATCATTTATATAACTTGGCCAATGTCAAAAGTTACATAGTATTTCTCAATACAATGAGTTAACAAGAGTTTGGCAATAAGTAACAGTGTGGATTTTTCTATATTTTCTTTTTTTTATTCCACTCTCAACCCAAAAAGGCAAGTAATGACTCACAGGGCTCTCAAGTATGCAAAATAAAAACTTAAATGACCTGTTGTGGTGTTTTGCGCACAACCCAGCATGCATCGTTAACGCAATGGAAAATTTAGGTATCCGAGCTTTAATTTCGGGAGCGCTGGTTGCGCTTTGGGAAGAGTCAGGGGAGAGACATGTCAGAGACACAGGGGAGAAACGGGGGAGATACGAGGGAGACCCGCACTTGCAACATGGTTCTGTCTGCATATGGTCCGAGCTCGGTACCATGTTAGAGCTGTGCTTTCACTGAGCGCCGCGGCTGTCATTACAAAGCGGCAGCAGCTGCACCAGGACGTGCTGTCACACATTTCACAGAAATTACATTATCAGCAGATAAAGGTTGTAAATCGTGGATCCGTGGAATATTTTCATCCCTAGTTTATCCTGATTCACACAACACACCCACTTATACATTTTGGATAGTAAGAGCACAATAAGTATTTTTTCAGCCTTTCAACCAACCTGTTTCTTTATTGGAGCCAGTTCTGTTCTGTCTCTGTGCCGTGTGAGCTCCTCGGAACATTAAACAGTGCGCTGACAGATTAGAAATAACGTAAGTACTTTGAATGGTGATAGATCTAGAGTACTTTCCTCTGATTACTCACGTGCTACAACGCTCAGGGAACGAAAAAAAACACTTGCTTCACGCTGGCTAACTATTAAAAATTAAACAGTCGCTCAGTGCTTCAGTTTGGCGCTGAAGAAGACAGCCAATCACTGCAGAGAATGGAACGGGTCACGTGCTGCTGCTGCTGCTGTTGCTCTGGAGGCGAGGAGGAGGCGCGACGTGTGCACAAATGGAAGACATGTGTCCCGGACCGTCCGGGTCACGGGACATCATGTCATTTTGGTGGGGACTTTTTAGTCCTCACCAAATATTGGTGGGGACATGTCCCCATGGTCCCCACGCAAACCTACGCCCTTGTCACCAACTATTAGCTTTAAAGCGGAAGAAGCTGATTTGAACATAAGCTAGCTAGTGTTGTTTAAGCCATAGACATACAAAATACAGTATGTCTTTATACGTCTGTGTTGTTAAGGCCATAGACATATAAAGACATACAGTATTTATATGTCTATGGTTCCTTCGACCAACAGGGTTGAAGCTGGGCCACATCAGGAGAAAACTAATCTATGAACCTGCAGAGAATCAAACCACTAAAAATGTACTCACTAATTTACTTTGCACACACAGTTTAGATGACGGATAAATATGATAAGCCGCTATCATAGCCGTTTGACCAAATAATTACTTTTATTGATTATAAGTTTAATATAATTTCATATATTTCTATGAACATATACGAGTTCAGCTGCTTGGATTAGGAAAAGGAATGAGGCTTTGTATTTGAATGTACTAAGTAAAAATAGCTTTAAAACGATGTATGCCATATTTGTACAGATTCACAGTGGGAGCCGCAATGACAGTTGGATGTCCACCAGGGGGCATCAAATACATTTTCTGGGGCCTGGTCTCTGTTCAAACAACTCAATGGGCTTGTCTCTCCCATATTCGGAAACTGGATTTGTCCGGAAGTCCCGTTTGATCCAATGAGCATACGCAGCAGTAGATTACGTCACGGAATCTGGACGGAAGCGGAAGTAAATATAAAAAACAACCTATTCATGCCTAAACTTAACCAGCCATTCCCATAAAGTAACCCCAACCCAGCCTTAACCCTAAACTTAACCATCTTACTCAGACACCTAAAACTTAACCAGTCACCACTTAAGGACTTATTACACTTTTTGACATGCGCAAACTGAACTTCCGGACGAATCCGGTTTCCGGGACGAATACGGGAGTGACAGGCTCTAGGCACGCACCACTTCCGCGTTTTAGCTACTACCCCACTTCACTTCCTGTTCGCGGAAAACGGCTTGAGTTTCACTGGAGTTCAGCAGTGGTTTACACGATTTTCCAAAATAATTCTCAAACGGGAATTAAACTGTGAGGATACTGGGCATTTTTGGGACACAACAGTGCTCTTTGACTGGGCTGTCATTGTGTTTTTATAAAGTTTACAAATCTCTCTGAGTGGCCACAAAAGCTCTACCTCAGAGAGAAAGCACAGCGACACTTTTGGGTCAGTTTCACAGCTGAATGTATCGATCTAATTACTAAAAAACGTCACTAAAACTCACCTAAAAGCCATAGGATAGCATAGGCAGGAAGTGAACGGGCTGTGCTTTGTTAACCGGAAATGACGTCACGCCTCCCCGTGCATATAGCCCATAAATGGATCATCATGGAGCTGTAACGTCACCTAAACCTACTGTTTATCGGTCATGTTGCTTCTTCCAGAGTTTGTCCTGGATCCATTTCCTGTAACACGTACAGCACATGATGTCGTTAGGGATGGAGAGGAATAACAAATATGTGAAACAATAAGATTTTTATGGTTTTCCACTAAATATTTGACACAATAATTCAGTTTCAGTTTATTTATTATCAGGGCAGTTCAACATAATCATTCAGTTCGGTATCTGTCCAGGATTGACTTTTTCGCTTAAAAGACAAAAAAGGAATTACATGTTTTTATCTTTCTGCTGAGATTGTTCCACTACTGTGCCCCATGAAACGACAGACATTTGATTTTCTGTGATTCAGTGATTTTCTAACCTTTGGTAATTTACTGTGATCTCTTAAAGTATATCTAGTTTTTTTTATTAAGTTAAAAATACCTTTGAACACCTTCTGGAAGGACAATTGATTTAGCCTTAAACCTGTTTTGAAGTATTGTATAGTTTACAGTGTCTTTAAATTTCAAACATATTTGTTTTTTGAAATAATGGCTTTGTATGATCATAATATCCTACTTTATTTATCTGGGGAATGGCAGGTTTTTGTATTAATACTACAGAGTTAATTCAAAGTTAACATTTCTTGTCTGTTTGTTGTTCTCCAATCTTACGGATCTCTTGACTGATGAAGTCCAGAGATCGTTTTATGTCTTTATATTCCTTTTTGTTTGTTGTTGCCATCTTGTCAAACCTTTATGGTAACAAAAGATATAGATGAACTGCTCAGAAGTGAATCAGCGTTATTCCTGTGTAGGCCTTGCTTTTTGGTGCTCTCAAAATAACTTTTCCAATGTCAATCCGTTGTTAATATTCCCCAAGAAAGATACATTTTCATTTCTAGGCAAGACACATGTTGCATTTTGAAATGGATGGTGTAATATTCCATGGATTTTTGTTGGATTGTTGTGAGACTGTAATGGACCAAACATAAGGCAAGGACAACGGGTGTAAAATCATAGGAAAAATATAATTTGACAAAATACAAATGTTACAAATATTTGTGGCCAACTAAAGTACACAACTTAACTTAACCAAACCAATACAATACACAATTTATTTATTCTTGTATAGCCCTAGGTCACAACAGAAGTCATCTCAGAGGACTTAACAAAACCATTGAAATCACCAACACAGGTCAGAGAATCAACAGTTAAAACACATGAAGAATATAAAGCACACACAGAAGAAAATGTCCATACATGTTGTAGAATGCTAAAGTGTCCTGATCATCACCAATCCTTTCTGTTGGACACTAACTGTCCAACAAGACCCTCCTGCATCGACAAGGAAAAACTCTTAAAAAACCCAGTGGGAAAAAGTGAGAAACCTTGGAGGAGAACTAGGGAAACCCACAGGGAGGGAGACCCATATGAGAAAGGGATCCGCTCCTCCGGACGGACAGGCTAATGATCTAGGACCTAAGCTAGCTACAGAACGTGGACCAGTGGACGCTGAACGTGGACAGGTCCGGTGCAGGACTGAAGCACTCCCAGGCGGGTCAGGCGGGGCAGTCCGCAGGTGTAGATGGAAGAGGCCAGGCTCAGAGATCCCGTCATCGTACCATGAAACAGACAATGGGACAACGGGTGAATAGCAATGAACAAACTACAGTCAGAATCCTAAAAATGCTTAACAGATAAAGTAGGAAGGAGGAGAGGATAGTGCTCAAGTTACCATACTTCTCCCAGCAAACTGACTCCCTATGCAGCTTGACTAACACTCTGAGGAGTTTAACCTTCTCCGAGTCTTACCTTCCTAGCCATATGCTAAACTAAAGAGGACTGTTTTAAACCTAGCCTTGAATAAAGAATAACATACAGCATAATATATAACATAATATACAACATAACACAATACATTATTGAATAATATATAACATAATATATAACATAATACAGCATATATATATATAATATATACACTACATATTATATATTACCTAATTATATGCTAAATTAAAGTAAAGTGCTTTAAGCCTGGCCTTGAATGTGGAGACCGTATCTGCTTCCTTAACATAAATGGGAAGCTGATTCCACAGTAAAGGAGCTTGGTAGCTAAATGCTCTGCCACCAACAGTGACCTTTGAGACCTTAGGGACCACCAGACGTCTGGCGTTTTGTGAGCGCAACGCTCGACCTGGTTGATACGACACTAACGTGTCTTGGAGATAAGAAGGAGCCAAGCCATTTATGGCTTTATATGTTAAGAGTAGGATTTTAAACTTTATTCTGTACTCCACAGGGAGCCAGTGGAGTGATTTTAACACCGGAGTTATGTGCTCCCTCCTTTTGGTACCTGTTAAGATCCTAGCTGCTGTATTCTGAACGAGCTGGAAGCTCTTCAAAGAGGCTTTAGGGCACGCTGCCAGTAAAGCGTTACAGTAGTCGAGCCTTGAGGTGACAAACGCGTGAATGAGTTTTTCCGCGTCACTTTTAGGAAGGAAATTCCTAATTTTAGCGATGTTCCGTAAGTGGAAGTACGCCGTTTTAGTTGCTTGGCTTATATAAGCCTTGAAGGAGAGTTCTTGGTCAAAAATGACTCCAAGATTCCTCACAGTGTTACTGGGTATTATACTGACATTATCGAGAGTAACCATCTGGTTAGTGAGGGAGTCACGCAGGCGCTTCGGACCGAGTAGGATCACTTCTGTCTTCTCCGGGTTGAGAAGTAGGAAGTTAAGAGTCATCCACATTTTAAGGTCCTTTATGCAGGCACTGAGCTTTTCTAGCTGATCTGTCTGATTAGGCTTCATCGACATATAAAGCTGTGTGTCATCTGCATAGCAGTGGAAATTAATTCCATGCTTTTTAATAATGTTTCCCAGTGGCAGCATGTAGAGAGTAAAAAGAATCGGTCCGAGTACCGAACCCTGCGGCACACCGAATTCCACTCCAGAATAAGGCGACGAGTCCTGATTCACATTGACGAAGTGATATCGATCTGATAAATAGGATTTAAACCAGCCAAGGGCTGTTCCTCTAAGACCTATATCACATTCTAGCCTCTGCAGTAGAATGCTGTGGTCTATTGTGTCAAATGCAGCACTAAGGTCCAGTAGGACCATCACTGACACTTGTCCATTATCGGCAGCTAGTAGTAAGTCATTTGTGACTTTGACTAGTGCCGTTTCAGTGCTATGATGAGCTCTGAATCCTGATTGAAAAACTTCAAACATATCATTTTCCTGCAGGTGGCAGCGAAGCTGCTCAGCTATAAGTTTTTCCAGGATTTTAGATATAAAAGTGAGGTTTGAGATCGGTCTGTAGTTTGTAAGTATTTCTGGGTCCAGGTTTGTTTTCTTCAGAAGGGGTTTGATTACCGCGGTTTTAAAAGCTTGTGGGACATAGCCACATTGTATGGATGCGTTTATTATATTTACGATAGGCTCAATTATCAAAGGAAGTATGTCTTTGAAGAGCCATGTCGGGACTGCGTCTAACATGCAAGTTGAGGCTTTTGAGGATGTGACCACAGAGATCACCTCTGCTTGGCTCACAGCCATGAATTTATTAAGGCACACTGAAGAGTCTAAGTGGGAAGTCACGTATGTCGCTTCAACCTGTCCACCACTAACAGCAGGAGCAACCTCCTCCAGCTTGTCACGGATGGATGTAATTTTATTATTAAAGAAGTGGAGAAAGTCGACACTGCTCAGTGAGCTTGGAATTTTAGGCTCGATTGCGCTATGGCAGTTTGTGAGTTTAGCGACGGTACCAAACAAAAATCTACTGTTGTTTTTATTCGCTTCTATTAAAGTTGAATAGTATTGAGTTCGAGCCCCGCGAAGGGCCTTCTTGTAGTTTCGGAGACCTGCTTTCCACTCCCTGTGGACAGGCTCCGAGTGGGAGTGGCGATATAGCCTCTCCAATTTTCTGACGTCCTGTTTTAAAGTGTGGAGTTGAACACTGTACCAGGGCGACGATGATCTAATCCTAATGGTTTTTCTGTTTTAAAGGAGCTGCTGCATTTAATGCAGATTTTAAAGACTCCATAGTGTTGTCCACCGTTTGGTCAATGACTGAGGGACTGCAGCAGCTGTGAACAGGTTCACCTGCAGCAGTATTCAACATAGGCTGTATTAGTTCTTTGAACCTTGTGATAGATTTATCATTTAAGGTTCTTTTCATTATGGTTTTATCTTGCGGGACAGGAAAGTCCTCCAAAGCGAGATCAAACGTGATCAAGAAATGGTCAGACAGCAACGAGCTTTGACGCTGGATGTCAACATTGGAGACATCACAGCCGTAGGTCAGGACAAGGTCCAAGGTGTGGTTATGAATGTGAGTAGGTTCCTCGACATTCTGAGTAAAACCAACACCATCTAGTACGGCGCTGAAAGCTTTGTTTAAGCTGTCAGTGCTGTCGTCCACATGTATATTGAAGTCTCCAGCTATAACTATGTTTTCCCATTCCAAAACTAGGTTTGAAATGAAGTCAGAGAATTCTGTTAGGAACTCGCTGTAAGGACCAGGAGGTCGGTATAAAACTATAAATAGTACTGCTTTTTGTTTTCTCCACCCAGGACAGGTGATTGAAAGTGTTAAGTTTTCAAACGAGTGAAAAGCGTTGTTGGTTTTGGGACTAAGAACCAAGTTGGTGTGTGATATAATCGCAACACCACCGCCGCGACCTGTAGCTCTGGCTTTCTGGTAGTTAACATGCGTCGGAGGAGTGCACTCATTCAATCTAACGTAGTCGTCCTGTTGGAGCCAAGTCTCCGAGAGCGCAAACAAATCCAAGCCCTTGTCTATAATAAGTTCGTTTATGAGAAGCGATTGAGACGAGATTGATCTGACGTTCATTAAACCACATTTAACAACCCTACCGCTAGAACTATTTCTGTCTGTCTGAACTTTTATTAAGTTACTGTGTCTGACACCTAGGTCAGATTTCCTCGCATATAGTGCTTTAGACTTCAAGCGGGGAACACACACAGTTTCAATCTGACTAGGTTCTGAGGCTAGTAACTGAGCACACACAGGCACACACACACATGCACACACAGTTTCAATCTGACTAGGTTCTGAGGCTAGTAACTGAGCACACACAGGCATACACATACATGCACACACAGTTTCAATCTGAAAAGAACCAAAAGAAAATGAACCTCCCCACCAAGAACTAAGGAGGCTTAAATACAGGAGGAGTAACTCAAACTAACACCAGAGGGAGAAATGCTAAACTGAAAGAAAATATAATGTGTAGCAGTGTCCCTTTCCCCCCCTTGAGTCTTGAGACCAGTGGACTCTTCCAGGGTATAAAATGGCCTCCAGCCCTTCACTCTCGTCCTTTCGTCTGCTGTAGAGTGGTGGCAAAAAAAAAACACCAGGAACTTGGATTATGTTTGTGAATATCATCGGAGCAGTGGTTAGCGCCTTTGCTCCACAGAAAGAATGTTCTGGGTTTGATTCTACCTCAAGATCTTTCTGTGTGGAGTTTGCATGTTCTCCCTGTGTTTGCATGGATTTTCTCCAGGTGCTCCGGTTTCCACTACCACTAGAAACGTGTACAATAGTTCAGGCCAGGGTGAGTGTGTGTTTGCGAGTGCGACTGAGGGCGGATGGAGATACTCCCAAAGATACAATTATATTTAATACTGCTGTTCACTTCCCTATCCACACACTCTTCCTCCAGCTCGTCCGGGGGATCCTGAGACACATAGTTCCTCCAGCGTGTCCTGGATCTTCCCCGGGGTAACCTCCCCAGGGAGGCGTCCAGGAGGCATCCGGAACAGATGCCCGAGCCACCTGAGCTGGTTCTTCTCGATGTAGAGGAGCAGCATCTCTACATCGAGCTCCTCATGACCAAAGGTGAGGGAGGGAACAAAGATTGAGCAGTAAATTGAGAGCTTTGTTTTTCAGCTCAGTTCTCTCTTCACTACAACAGTCTGATACAGCTCTGAATGCAGACGCTACTCCCTCTTCACCACAACAGTCTGATACAGCTCTGAATGCAGCCGCTACTCCCTCTTCACTACAACAGTCTGATACAGCTCTGAATGCAGACGCTACTCCCTCTTCACCACAACAGTCTGATACAGCTCTGAATGCAGACGCTACTCCCTCTTCACTACAACAGTCTGATACAGCTCTGAATGCAGACGCTACTCCCTCTTCACTACAACAGTCTGATACAGCTCTGAATGCAGACGCTACTCCCTCTTCACCACAACAGTCTGATACAGCTCTGAATGCAGACGCTACTCCCTCTTCACCACAACAGTCTGATACAGCTCTGAATGCAGACGCTACTCCCTCTTCACCACAACAGTCTGATACAGCTCTGAATGCAGACGCTACTCCCTCTTCACTACAACAGTCTGATACAGCTCTGAATGCAGACGCTACTCCCTCTTCACCACAACAGTCTGATACAGCTCTGAATGCAGACGCTACTCCCTCTTCACCACAACAGTCTGATACAGCTCTGAATGCAGACGCTACTCCCTCTTTACTACAACAGTCTGATACAGCTCTGAATGCAGACGCTACTCCCTCTTCACTACAACAGTCTGATACAGCTCTGAATGCAGACGCTACTCTCTCTTCACCACAACAGTCTGATACAGCTCTGAATGCAGACGCTACTCCCTCTTCACTACAACAGTCTGATACAGCTCTGAATGCAGACGCTACTCCCTCTTCACCACAACAGTCTGATACAGCTCTGAATGCAGACGCTACTCCCTCTTTACCACAACAGTCTGATACAGCTCTGAATGCAGACGCTACTCCCTCTTCACCACAACAGTCTGATACAGCTCTGAATGCAGACGCTACTCCCTCTTCACCACAACAGTCTGATACAGCTCTGAATGCAGACGCTACTCCCTCTTCACCACAACAGTCTGATATAGCTCTGAATGCAGACGCTACTCCTTCTTCACCACAACAGTCTGATACAGCTCTGAATGCAGACGCTACTCCCTCTTCACCACAACAGTCTGATACAGCTCTGAATGCAGACGCTACTCCCTATTCACTACAACAGTCTGATACAGCTCTGAATGCAGACGCTACTCCCTATTCACTACAACAGTCTGATACAGCTCTGAATGCAGACGCTACTCCCTCTTTACTACAACAGTCTGATACAGCTCTGAATGCAGACGCTACTCCCTCTTTACCACAACAGTCTGATACAGCTCTGAATGCAGACGCTACTCCCTCTTCACCACAACAGTCTGATCCAGCTCTGAATGCAGACGCTACTCCCTCTTCACCACAACAGTCTGATACAGCTCTGAATGCAGACGCTACTCCCTCTTCACCACAACAGTCTGATACAGCTCTGAATGCAGACGCTACTCCCTCTTCACCACAACAGTCTGATACAGCTCTGAATGCAGACGCTACTCCCTCTTCACCACAACAGTCTGATACAGCTCTGAATGCAGACGCTACTCCCTCTTCACCACAACAGTCTGATACAGCTCTGAATGCAGACGCTACTCCCTCTTCACCACAACAGTCTGATACAGCTCTGAATGCAGACGCTACTCCCTCTTTACCACAACAGTCTGATACAGCTCTGAATGCAGACGCTACTCCCTCTTCACCACAACAGTCTGATACAGCTCTGAATGCAGACGCTACTCCCTCTTTACCACAACAGTCTGATACAGCTCTGAATGCAGACGCTACTCCCTCTTTACCACAACAGTCTGATACAGCTCTGAATGCAGACGCTACTCCCTATTCACTACAACAGTCTGATACAGCTCTGAATGCAGACGCTACTCCCTCTTTACCACAACAGTCTGATACAGCTCTGAATGCAGACGCTACTCCCTCTTCACCACAACAGTCTGATACAGCTCTGAATGCAGACGCTACTCCCTCTTCACCACAACAGTCTGATACAGCTCTGAATGCAGACGCTACTCCCTCTTCACCACAACAGTCTGATACAGCTCTGAATGCAGACGCTACTCCTTCTTCACCACAACAGTCTGATATAGCTCTGAATGCAGACGCTACACCTTCTTCACCACAACAGTCTGATACAGCTCTGAATGCAGACGCTACTCCCTCTTCACCAAAACAGTCTGATACAGCTCTGAATGCAGACGCTACTCCTTCTTCACCACAACAGTCTGATACAGCTCTGAATGCAGACGCTACTCCCTCTTTACCACAACAGTCTGATACAGCTCTGAATGCAGACGCGTTACTCCCTATTCACTACAACAGTCTGATACAGCTCTGAATGCAGACGCTACTCCCTCTTTACTACAACAGTCTGATACAGCTCTGAATGCAGACGCTACTCCCTCTTTACCACAACAGTCTGATACAGCTCTGAATGCAGACGCTACTCCCTCTTCACCACAACAGTCTGATACAGCTCTGAATGCAGACGCTACTCCCTCTTCACCACAACAGTCTGATCCAGCTCTGAATGCAGACGCTACTCCCTCTTTACCACAACAGTCTGATACAGCTCTGAATGCAGACGCTACTCCCTCTTCACCACAACAGTCTGATACAGCTCTGAATGCAGACGCTACTCCCTCTTCACCACAACAGTCTGATACAGCTCTGAATGCAGACGCTACTCCCTCTTTACTACAACAGTCTGATACAGCTCTGAATGCAGACGCTACTCCCTCTTCACTACAACAGTCTGATACAGCTCTGAATGCAGACGCTACTCCCTCTTCACCACAACAGTCTGATACAGCTCTGAATGCAGACGCTACTCCCTCTTCACCACAACAGTCTGATACAGCTCTGAATGCAGACGCTACTCCCTCTTCACCACAACAGTCTGATACAGCTCTGAATGCAGACGCTACTCCCTCTTCTACCACAACAGTCTGATACAGCTCTGAATGCAGACGCTACTCCCTCTTCACCACAACAGTCTGATACAGCTCTGAATGCAGACGCTACTCCCTCTTCACCACAACAGTCTGATACAGCTCTGAATGCAGACGCTACTCCCTCTTCACCACAACAGTCTGATACAGCTCTGAATGCAGACGCTACTCCCTCTTCACCACAACAGTCTGATACAGCTCTGAATGCAGACGCTACTCCCTCTTCACCACAACAGTCTGATACAGCTCTGAATGCAGACGCTACTCCCTCTTCACCACAACAGTCTGATACAGCTCTGAATGCAGACGCTACTCCCTATTCACTACAACAGTCTGATACAGCTCTGAATGCAGACGCTACTCCCTCTTCACCACAACAGTCTGATACAGCTCTGAATGCAGACGCTACTCCCTCTTTACCACAACAGTCTGATACAGCTCTGAATGCAGACGCTACTCCCTCTTCACCACAACAGTCTGATACAGCTCTGAATGCAGACGCTACTCCCTCTTCACCACAACAGTCTGATACAGCTCTGAATGCAGACGCTACTCCCTCTTCACCACAACAGTCTGATACAGCTCTGAATGCAGACGCTACTCCCTCTTCACCACAACAGTCTGATACAGCTCTGAATGCAGACGCTACTCCCTCTTCACCACAACAGTCTGATACAGCTCTGAATGCAGACGCTACTCCCTCTTCACCACAACAGTCTGATACAGCTCTGAATGCAGACGCTACTCCCTCTTCACCACAACAGTCTGATACAGCTCTGAATGCAGACGCTACTCCCTCTTCACCACAACAGTCTGATACAGCTCTGAATGCAGACGCTACTCCCTCTTCACCACAACAGTCTGATACAGCTCTGAATGCAGACGCTACTCCCTCTTCACCACAACAGTCTGATACAGCTCTGAATGCAGACGCTACTCCCTCTTCACCACAACAGTCTGATACAGCTCTGAATGCAGACGCTACTCCCTCTTCACCACAACAGTCTGATACAGCTCTGAATGCAGACGCTACTCCCTCTTCACCACAACAGTCTGATACAGCTCTGAATGCAGACGCTACTCCCTCTTCACCACAACAGTCTGATACAGCTCTGAATGCAGACGCTACTCCCTCTTCACCACAACAGTCTGATACAGCTCTGAATGCAGACGCTACTCCCTCTTCACCACAACAGTCTGATACAGCTCTGAATGCAGACGCTACTCCCTCTTCACCACAACAGTCTGATACAGCTCTGAATGCAGACGCTACTCCCTCTTCACCACAACAGTCTGATACAGCTCTGAATGCAGACGCTACTCCCTCTTCACCACAACAGTCTGATACAGCTCTGAATGCAGACGCTACTCCCTCTTCACCACAACAGTCTGATACAGCTCTGAATGCAGACGCTACTCCCTCTTCACCACAACAGTCTGATACAGCTCTGAATGCAGACGCTACTCCCTCTTCACCACAACAGTCTGATACAGCTCTGAATGCAGACGCTACTCCCTCTTCACCACAACAGTCTGATACAGCTCTGAATGCAGACGCTACTCCCTCTTCACCACAACAGTCTGATACAGCTCTGAATGCAGACGCTACTCCCTCTTCACCACAACAGTCTGATACAGCTCTGAATGCAGACGCTACTCCCTCTTCACCACAACAGTCTGATACAGCTCTGAATGCAGACGCTACTCCCTCTTCACCACAACAGTCTGATACAGCTCTGAATGCAGACGCTACTCCCTCTTCACCACAACAGTCTGATACAGCTCTGAATGCAGACGCTACTCCCTCTTCACCACAACAGTCTGATACAGCTCTGAATGCAGACGCTACTCCCTCTTCACCACAACAGTCTGATACAGCTCTGAATGCAGACGCTACTCCCTCTTCACCACAACAGTCTGATACAGCTCTGAATGCAGACGCTACTCCCTCTTCACCACAACAGTCTGATACAGCTCTGAATGCAGACGCTACTCCCTCTTCACCACAACAGTCTGATACAGCTCTGAATGCAGACGCTACTCCCTCTTCACCACAACAGTCTGATACAGCTCTGAATGCAGACGCTACTCCCTCTTCACCACAACAGTCTGATACAGCTCTGAATGCAGACGCTACTCCCTCTTCACCACAACAGTCTGATACAGCTCTGAATGCAGACGCTACTCCTCTTCACCACAACAGTCTGATACAGCTCTGAATGCAGACGCTACTCCCTCTTCACCACAACAGTCTGATACAGCTCTGAATGCAGACGCTACTCCCTCTTCACCACAACAGTCTGATACAGCTCTGAATGCAGACGCTACTCCCTCTTCACCACAACAGTCTGATACAGCTCTGAATGCAGACGCTACTCCCTCTTCACCACAACAGTCTGATACAGCTCTGAATGCAGACGCTACTCCCTCTTCACCACAACAGTCTGATACAGCTCTGAATGCAGACGCTACTCCCTCTTCACCACAACAGTCTGATACAGCTCTGAATGCAGACGCTACTCCCTCTTCACCACAACAGTCTGATACAGCTCTGAATGCAGACGCTACTCCCTCTTCACCACAACAGTCTGATACAGCTCTGAATGCAGACGCTACTCCCTCTTCACCACAACAGTCTGATACAGCTCTGAATGCAGACGCTACTCCCTCTTCACCACAACAGTCTGATACAGCTCTGAATGCAGACGCTACTCCCTCTTTACCACAACAGTCTGATACAGCTCTGAATGCAGACGCTACTCCCTCTTCACCACAACAGTCTGATACAGCTCTGAATGCAGACGCTACTCCCTCTTCACCACAACAGTCTGATACAGCTCTGAATGCAGACGCTACTCCCTCTTCACCACAACAGTCTGATACAGCTCTGAATGCAGACGCTACTCCCTCTTCACCACAACAGTCTGATACAGCTCTGAATGCAGACGCTACTCCCTCTTCACCACAACAGTCTGATACAGCTCTGAATGCAGACGCTACTCCCTCTTTACCACAACAGTCTGATACAGCTCTGAATGCAGACGCTACTCCCTCTTCACCACAACAGTCTGATACAGCTCTGAATGCAGACGCTACTCCCTCTTCACTACAACAGTCTGATACAGCTCTGAATGCAGACGCTACTCCTTCTTCACTACAACAGTCTGATACAGCTCTGAATGCAGACGCTACTCCCTCTTCACCACAACAGTCTGATACAGCTCTGAATGCAGACGCTACTCCCTCTTCACCACAACAGTCTGATACAGCTCTGAATGCAGACGCTACTCCCTCTTCACCACAACAGTCTGATACAGCTCTGAATGCAGACGCTACTCCCTCTTTACCACAACAGTCTGATACAGCTCTGAATGCAGACGCTACTCCCTCTTCACCACAACAGTCTGATACAGCTCTGAATGCAGACGCTACTCCCTCTTTACCACAACAGTCTGATACAGCTCTGAATGCAGACGCTACTCCCTCTTCACCACAACAGTCTGATACAGCTCTGAATGCAGACGCTACTCCCTCTTCACCACAACAGTCTGATACAGCTCTGAATGCAGCCGCTACTCCCTCTTCACTACAACAGTCTGATACAGCTCTGAATGCAGACGCTACTCCCTCTTTACCACAACAGTCTGATACAGCTCTGAATGCAGACGCTACTCCCTCTTCACCACAACAGTCTGATACAGCTCTGAATGCAGACGCTACTCCCTCTTCACTACAACAGTCTGATACAGCTCTGAATGCAGACGCTACTCCCTCTTCACCACAACAGTCTGATACAGCTCTGAATGCAGACGCTACTCCCTCTTCACCACAACAGTCTGATACAGCTCTGAATGCAGACGCTACTCCCTCTTCACCACAACAGTCTGATACAGCTCTGAATGCAGCCGCTACTCCCTCTTCACTACAACAGTCTGATACAGCTCTGAATGCAGACGCTACTCCCTCTTCACCACAACAGTCTGATACAGCTCTGAATGCAGACGCTACTCCCTCTTCACCACAACAGTCTGATACAGCTCTGAATGCAGACGCTACTCCCTCTTTACCACAACAGTCTGATACAGCTCTGAATGCAGCCGCTACTCCCTCTTCACTACAACAGTCTGATACAGCTCTGAATGCAGACGCTACTCCCTCTTCACTACAACAGTCTGATACAGCTCTGAATGCAGACGCTACTCCCTCTTCACTACAACAGTCTGATACAGCTCTGAATGCAGACGCTACTCCCTCTTCACTACAACAGTCTGATACAGCGACCGCATCACTGCGCACGCTGCACCGATCCGCCTGTCAATCTCACGCTCCATCCTTCCCTCACTCGTGAACAAGACCCCGAGATACTTGAACTCCTCCACCTGGAGAGGGCAAGGCACCTTTTTCCGGTCGAGCACCATGGCCTCAGATTTGGAGGTGATTCTCATCCCAGCCGCTTCACACTCGGCTAGGGCTGGGCAATTTAACAAATTTAGGCAATTAATCGGCTTTTGAAAAAATCTAATTTGTGAAAATTGTTAAATCGAATGAAGGATATTATGAGAGTTCCAGCAGGACAAAAATTATATTTGCAATTACAGGACACAGTCTGTACAAGAGTTTTATAATATGTATTGGGGGAAACAAATTAAAAATAGTTTTGAAACTTGAATATTGAGCGGAAAGATCAAAGCATATTTTTTACGGACAAAGTCTGTCTTTGTGACTTTAATGAAAATCGATTAAAAATCGAAATCATCCAAAGCAGGACGTAAAATCGAGATTTTACTTTTTTGCCCTATCGCCCTGCCCTACACTCGGCTGATATTATTGCTTCTAAAGAATTTATATTAGCTAAATCATTTTTTAGCTAATAACCTGATGTTTGAGGTCAGGACTCACTCAGTTGACCTCTTTCCATCTACATGGCCCCTCTCAGTATTATCTAAATCCACTGAACAATTGTAACAATATTTTAAGACACAATTATGTTTTAGTTCTTGAGTCCGGCCTAATTATGATCCTATTTAATTCATTTCAGCTGATAATTGTGGAAGTTAATGCAAACACAATGATTATAAAATGTAAACAAATTCTCACCTTTTTCAAAATGCAAGCACCGAGACGATCAAATAAGATTCAGGAAAACTGCTCCAACACTGAACAGCTGAATGAGGTTGAGAGGTTCTCCTGGCACCCCCGAGTCTGCAGCTGGAGGGGCAGATGTCGAATCTAGAAAACAGGATTTATTTGCCCTTAGTATGTTCTGTTGAAAACCTGATATCTTACCAACCAATCAAATTTAGGGATTGAAAGCAGGTTTATCATATCTCCAAACATGATGACAGCGTGAGATGTTTTTATACAAATAGTACAGGACTGAAATAAGGTATTGGTTAAATCTCAACTAATCGATTTTTGGAGGTGTTCTTTTATGCTTCATCTAGTCTGTGTGAAGATGTTCTTGAACTCCATTTGACATTTTGAAAACGTAAATGTATTATATTTACCAGAAGCTCGAAGAGGAGCCTCTGTTACATTGAGTTTGAAGTGGTACAGTTTCTCTTCGAGACTTGGGCGTTCATAGATCCGGAGCTTAAGAGATGTTGCTGTCATTCTTCTGAACGTTGGTCATGACAATCCTGGTCCGATCCTCCACACGAATCATGTTGTTTATGTACCGTATCAAACCATTATCAAAGTTCAGCAGCAGATTGTTGTTAACAGAGAGGATGGCGTGAGTGTTGTTGTTCAATCGGCTCCAGAATGTGACTTCTCCTCCGTCTGATGCAGTCAACACAGTGGGGGACAGTGGTGGGTCCATGTGTGCAGCGGCAACAGCAGCTGAACAAAGGAAACAGAAAAATATTGTGGCTTATTACTATAGATTTACAAGATGTCTGCTCTCTGTGATGCTCTGACCCGTCCTGATCCACCCAGAGGCTGCTCCATCTCTGCTGCTGGGACCTGAAGGGCTGTGGCTGACTATTACTATTGTTATCTTTTTTTAGAATGATCAAGTTTTATTTTTGCTACTACTGGACACCTGAATTTCTCCTTCGGGGGATCAATAAAGTATCTATCTATCTCCCTGTCACTAACTCCACTAGCTCCTGTTACTCTCCTCTGTGCAGGGCGCGCTCCCGCGGAGAATGTTTTAATGCAGGGGTCTCAGAGATGCGGAATTGGCCCGCGGGCTGTTATTTTGTGCCCCCCCACCTTAATATAGTACAGAAAGTTTAATATCAGTGCAAGTTTTATATGTCAAGTTTTATAAGTCTGAAATAAACTAAATAAAATCATTATTCATGTTTTTCTTCTCTCACACTTCAACCTGCAGCGACTGATTCAGACACAAACATTTGCACATATTGGACTGGACTCGCCCCTGACCGAGTCCAGGAGGGAGAATTCCACTGCACCGTCTGGTCACTGTCTGAGGCAAAGTGCTTTCTAGTTTCATCCCAGTCTCTTTTCTGTTATAAAAATAGAATGTGCTGCTCTGAGGGTTTCTAACACTCTGCCTTCACACAGACATCTTTGTAAATGTAAAATATTTGTAAACTGTGAAATGTCTGATGGATCAATGAAGGTTCTCTTTGGCACGTTTCAGTGAAATCAGATTAGGATCAGATAAGAGAGGGCTGACAAATTTAAACACGAAGAGACCAAACGAAGCACAAGATAGAGAAGCAGGTGATGTCACATGCATCTATGGAATACAACAGAACATCTTCTACACAGAGACAGTGTGTTTTAAAGGTAAGTGTGCACTTTATTAATCCCCATAGGGCAATTCAATCCTCCGCATTTGACCCATCTGATGCCGCGAAGGCTGGTCGCCGTAGTAACAGTTCCCAGGAATTTACGGCTCAGGACACACAGGGCGTGTCCATGTGACTCTAACAGTGTAGCCTGAGAAGCATGCTAACACACAGCACATGGGAGCTAGCTGCAGAGCTGTGTCAACGCAGAAGACCAATTTTTTCTTTTTCCAAGATGGCTGTAAACTTGATAATCATGTTTTCTGTTCTATTTGGGCTTGGAGGTGAGTAGATCTCTATTCCGGATACATTTTTAACATTCTCCGATCCTAGCTTTCATTCATCCAAAAAAGTAAACTATTTGAGGAAAACAATTATTTATTTTGATCAGGACATGAACATAAACTGGTTCAATATGAAATCTCCAGTGAGGAAGAAATGTGTTCATGATGCTTTGCGTGCGATTTAAACCAATAAATCTTGGTTCCGACAAGAGTCAAGACGCATCAGGTGCTTCTTCCACTTGTATTGATCACATTTACTAATGTGTCTAAGCCCTGTAACAACATCATTGCGACACCTGTTAGTTTTAGTGATCACATCTAGAGTAATCAATACATATTTTTAGTTTGATGTAGTTAAAAAAACAGCTATAACTATTCCGGTCCACAGTGTTCAGGCGTTTGGCCTTTGGGGGAGGCCTTTGGGGGAGGCCTTTGGGGGAGGCCTTTGGGGGAGGCCTTTGGGGGAGGCCTATGGGGGAGGCCTACAGACCGTATCCACTGCTGACTCATGATGGTGGATGTCTGCCATCCCCATCTGCTGTGCCCTCCTGGCTCCTGACATTACAATACTTACAATACAATATTTTGCAGTCCAGCCATTTAAAACAACTTTTTCTAACCAACTTTTGGACACAAAATAAATGTTAAGTTTAAAGCCTCCTTGGTTCAGTCCTGGCTCCGTCCAGCTACAGCTTTTTAAAATGAACTGTAATCATGGATCTATGATAATATCGACCATGATCCCAATGGTTAACTGCAGAAGCAGAGAAGTGCTGTTTGCATTTCATGCTTCCCGACGCCTTTGAGGTCCTTGCTGGCGAACGTGTGCCCATGGGCATAGGGTGCATGTGACCATGTGACCCCTATCTACCAGAAAGGAACAACACGGATCTCACACTCAAAGAAATGATTCAGGTGGTTAGTATTTTGAACTCAAAATACATACTAAACTAAACTCAATAATTGATTTTTGCCAGTTTTACTTAAATTAGTGTGGTCGCAACTCATTTTAAACATGCCTGTCTCAATTAAAAGTTAATACAAGAATCCTAACTCATTTTTGTAACAAATTTGAACTTGATATTCTGGCATAACTGGACAACGGAGAAGTATTGAGTTTGCTCAACATGAAAATCCTCTTGTAAGCCTGGTGGCCCATTAATGAAAAAACAAATATATTGAGTTGATTCAAAATAAATATATTGAGTTGATTCAAAATAAATATATTGTGTTGATTGAAAACAAAATGTGGCGAAGCAGTGACGCTACCCAGAATGCATTGCAGCAAAAAATATAAACTTCTTAAAAATTCTACATTTGAGCATTAATTTTAAAACTGAATATGAAGCAAGTCCTAAAGCAAAATACTTGAGCAACATTCTGAATAAACTAATTTGACCAAATAAGTAATTGTATTTATTTTTATCAACCATGATCGAGAGGGCCAAGCCAAAGCAGTCCTATACTCCCTGTGTCACCCTTCAATTTTGAACAAATTCAAGGTGGACATGTTTACCAGTGACTGTGCTGGCCCACTCTCATATATATGTGGAGTGAGAGACTACTGCCTAAAATTAACAATTGTGAACCGTTTTGTGAATCTGATCTGTAAAAGATGGTATTTGAATAAAGATTACGTATTCCTGACTGAAAATCACTTGTTGAATATATTCAAAAAGATTTATTTTCAATGTAATTATTTAAGTTGGTAGTATTGTTAAAATTGAGTTGAACTGATGCTAAAACACTTGCTGAATATACTTAACAAAGTGTCTTTATAACTCAATTATCCAAGTTGGTGGTATTGAAAAAATTGTGCTGGACCAATGATAAAAGACTTACAAAGAATACTTAAAACACAGTCTTGTTCGCAAAACTTAAAAAGATGCATGCAAAATGCTGCCTCAATTTTATTAAGTTTTGCCAATGCATTTTTTTTTAGAGTGCACGGTGGCACAAACAAAAAACAGTATTTAATTTCTGGCTAAATGAAATGCAACGCACATTACTGACCTTCGAGTAAATAATATCAAATGTTAGTTTTATGTTTGGAATGCCTACATTACTGCGTTACATCTAAAAGTAATTAATTATAGTAACCCAACATTGGCTGTATTGAGTGTTTGGTTTACAATGCAATGTCACTGATGGGCTAGGGTCCTGTAACTCCGGGTATACGCGTGTTTGGGAGTGAACATTATTGTAGAACATTATTAGTCCAAGGTTTGCATATTCCCTCTGAGTGGACCGTCTGCCTCTCAAACTGAGATCAGTATGAAAAGCAACAAGCTATTGCAAATATGGTTAATGATTACAACACATTTTTCTGAGAGAGACCCCTCGGTCCCCCGTCAATGGGTGTAGTCTCGGCCCCGGTGTCTCCAAAGCTGAAACCAAACCTATTCCCTTGGTCACGCAGGTCCGGTTGTATACGCATATAAACGTTTTTTTAGTTGTACAAAATATATTTTCAGTTATTCTGTTTTTTTAAAAAGAATTACACACCACCTCATTCCCACCAGCTTCCATTCAAGAATATAACAAGAGAACAATATGTAAACTCCTAAAATATATGGAGCTTATATGTGTAACCCATGATAGGTTTCCAATGTGAGTAAAACAGCTGTGCGTGAGGCCACATTACGGGCCGAGTTTGACCTCGTTAGAATTCATTATAACATTTAAAGGATCTCTTATTTGTCCTGGATGGGCCTTTTGGACCAGCGGCCCACGAGGCCCACGAGGCCACAACCAGAGATTTGCAAAAACACAATGGAAGGAGAGGAGGGAAACGGGACCGTGTATGAGCAATGTCCGTTTGATAAAGAAACTCAACATATTTATAGTGCTTGAGCACACGGTGGTTAAGCAGCAGTGAACTCCAGGCCACAGCAGCGGCGTGCGCGTCAGAAGACCCCGTAATGTTG
The DNA here is from genome assembly GCA_964034765.1 of Knipowitschia caucasica. Taxonomy (NCBI): domain Eukaryota; kingdom Metazoa; phylum Chordata; class Actinopteri; order Gobiiformes; family Gobiidae; genus Knipowitschia; species Knipowitschia caucasica. The sequence goes on from OZ035825.1 coordinate 43,470,455, forward strand.
CAAACAACGATTTTAGGATGATCTAACCAGATGTAATGGATCACACAGGACTCTGTGCGATAGTTCGAAATGCGCTTTACGTCTTTTGCCATTGAACCATGCAGTTTGGGACACAGCGCTGATAAGATAAACTTTATTCATCTCACAGTGGAGACATTTACATGTTACATTTAGCATAGATAGAATCACTCAGATTGTGCAACAAAAAAGGTTAAAAATATAGGATATATTATGTACAATTATGGAATCCCGTTTCCGCCATGTAAAAAAAAAAAGCTTACAGAAAGTAAAAATGTTGAGTATTAAACTCAAAATTACGACATTAAAATTTAAAAGTAAAAATTACAAGTTTTCAACTGCGCATGTGCAGTTTTTGTCCCATGTGTTGTTGTCTGGAACCGTGTCTGGTCATCCTCTACCTGCAGATTATGTGAAGATTTTGCCTACAGACAGTGACCACTGCATCCATGAAGTAGCAGCAATAATGTTGTGGTGGTAATCGCGTTAAAATGCAAACGGTCTCTCCGTTTATGATTAGAATCCGCTTCAGGAGCCTCTATTTAATTTATCCTAAACGGACTGTGGAAGATTAATAATAAAACACATGCGGCTGGTCACATTCATTGAGCATCAACTGGTGACGTCTGGTCAGTATCACGGCTATCGATGGATGCACCAGAAATGCAGTGAATGATATTGTGACTGACAGAGAGACCGTTCGCGATTACAGGACAGTGAGAGAGGTCTGCAGACAGAGGCAGGAGAACCACAGACAGAGGCAGAAGAACCACAGACAGAGGCAGGAGAACCACAGACAGAGGCAGGAGAACCACAGACAGAGGCAGGAGAACCACAGACAGAGGCAGGAGAACCACAGACAGAGGCTGTACAAATGTTATATTCTACCTCACTTTGAGCATGCGTCACCTGTCTGGGCTGCGCTAAATGTCACACAAACTAACCGCTTGGAAAAACTCCAACGCCGAGCCATCAGGATCATACTACACTACCCCTATACACAACCAGTTACAGATGGGGATTATGAAGAACTCAAACTGGCTCCTTTAAAACATAGAAGAAACTTTGCAGTGATGTGCTATGGCTACAAGCTGTTACGTGGTTTACTCCCAAAGGCTCTCCAGTCCTTTTGTCCCATTATTAAACGAACTCCTATTCAAACACGGAATAAAACACTCGTCCACCCGGGCATAGAATTCCCCACGAGTCGAGCATTGGACCGATCTCCATTCCTATTTTTAACAAAGCTATTAAACAAATCTCCCGAGCTGTGGGACTGTCCCACCTTGGACAATTTTAAAAACAAATTATGGGACATCAAGCATAGGCTGATTTTTGATACTATGTTTTAAGAAACCAGCCGTCAATGCCTTCGGGCACGACGTTTCTACATAAAAGTTGTATTAAAAAAAAAAAAAAAAAAAAAAGGCAGGAGAACCACAGACAGAGGCAGGAGAACCACAGTCGCGGGCCGTGACAATATTAAACCTTTTGGAATTGCGATCAGTGCATTGAACAGTATGTGACGTGAGTGTGTGCGTGCGCGCGGCCGAAACGTGAGCGCGCCCTGGAGTGAGCTGATGGTGCGAGCGTGTGGGTAAAGTTGTTGGCGTATGAGCAAGAACACAGAGACATTTAGGGAATAAGTGCCTTGTCTGATTATTTTATTGTGACAAAATAAAGCCCACGACTCTTTTAGCAACAATCCAGAGAAATAACTCCGCAGATAACAGTGAGGGTCTTTGAAAAGGGAGTTAAACCCATTATAGATGCATGAACAAAACCCCGTACACACGTAGAAAGCGCATCCTTTCAGCCGTGGAAATACTCGCTCCGTGTGGACCCCTCTCAGCGCCATCGTCTGGTCAGAGTGGTCTATAGCAGATTGGATTGGAATGTCTCGATGGCTCATTTTCCTTTGATTTATTATAAAAACATATTGCTCACATTATTTGTTACTATGTCAAAATAAGAAGTCGTTTGATTTAAATGTTGTATATATGTACATTGAATTTAAAATAAATAAATAAAAAGACAGCTCCCCTGCGTCCTACGACCGCGGTCTGGGGCTTAAAGAGGAAGGTTTTACAGAATCAATCAAACATTATTTCTGGCTACTTCATGGATGCAGTGGTCACTGTAGGCAATACCTTCACATAATCTGCAGGTAGAGGATGACCAGAGACCAGTGGCGGCCGGCCAATAGAGGGCGCTAGGGCGCCGCCCCACCACTCACAACTTGCCATGTTACCTTGAATAAAACGTTAAAAAAAATAATAACATTAAAATATTTCGAAATGTATGTGTGTTTTATTTCAGATGTGGAAGAAATACTTTATAGTTTATGCTGAGTTGGATTGATTAAGCTCATCAGCGTTGTCTGTGTCGGACTGAGGACGTATTTCCGCCTCAGGGCGCAAAAGATTGCGCCCTGAGCCGTCTATGGACTCTCGTTAAAAGTTGTACATGCGCAGTAGCTCCTCTTCAATGCAAGAGATAAGACGATTTGGGGGCGCAGGAGAAGTGCGCCCTGAGGGGGCGGGATCGCCCGCGACTTGTACTGTCACTGTCTGTGACGTCCGTTTACAGTGATTGACAGGTCAACAGTGTTGCCAACTTAGCGACTTTGTCGCTAGATTAAGCGACTTTTCAGACCCCTATAGCGACTTTTTTTCAAAAAAGCGACTAGCGACAAATCTAGCGACTTTTTCTGGTGTTATTGGCGACTTATCTGGTGTTTTGGCGACTTATCTGGTGTTTTGGAGACTCGTGAAGCACGTATTGTTCTGCTGTCCTCAACGTGAGCCCCTCCCCCGTCCCAAAGCACTTACAGGCGGCCAGTCTCACAGTAGCCTTGCGCAGCAGTCCCAGCTACAGTCTATGGGCGGAGCAGAGAGAGAGAGAGGAGACTCAAAAGCACAGGAAGTTTTCAGGCTGCTGCAGACTGAACTTCAGCTCCACCACCACCACACATTCAAAGCTCCCCGGCCACTCCTACCACCGCCACCCCCCACTACCCCCCACTCCATCCGCGGCAGCTCTGTCCGTGACTCTGTTTTCTCTCAGTAGTGGGTCACATTAAATCATTTGTTATGCCAAACTATGAAAAAAAAAAAAAACTTACAAAAATAAACCTAAGTAACTCTGCCAGAGTGTGTCTTTTGGGTCACTTTGCCGGTCCCAAGCCCGGATAAAGGAGGAGGGTTGGTTGTAGAGCTAGCAATTTCACCCTACATAACAATCTTTTGATTACATTTGCTGTTATAACATTTAACAATACAGGACAAAACTGATGTGTGTAATGTGGATCTAGACAAAGCATTAAAATCATTAAATGTTGTTAATGTTGAAATTATTTTTGTACATTTGTAGTTCTAAACATATTTAGGGTGTTTTTACTCACTTTTGTCTCTCCCACGACCTTATTCCTCTCTCCTACAGCGTCCGTTACAGTTATTTGCAAATGGCAAATTATGCAAATTAGGCGATGACGTCATTTAGCGACTTCTAGCGACTTTTGGGACAGCCAATAGCTACTTTCCTTACTGAGGAGTTGGCAACACTGCAGGTCAAGCTGTGGGAGTTTGAGACGAACGTAAAGAGACGCAAAATGGAGAACGAGAAAAAGAATAATTCAGTTAGATCACTCAAAACAATACCGTTTGAGAGAAGATCATACCAGGAGAAGGTTGAGGTTAAAGAGCTTGGACCTGATCAGCCAAATATTACCATTAGTCAGCAGTCCAGCGACAGGGGGAGACGGTACACTCGTACTTTTTCCAGGACCTGGTTCAGCGCCAAATCTTGGCTAGCAGCATGTAGCGAGGCTAATGCTTTATTTTGCTTTCCATGCCTCTTGTTTCAAACATCAGGATCTGACCCAGCATGGATCAAGACAGGTATGACTGATCTGAAGCACTTTTTAGAAAAGAAGCATGAGCAGACTGGTATCCACATGCAAAATGCCCTCAAATTAGCTATGTTTGGGAAGATAAATATTTCATCCCAGCTGGATGAAAGCTACAGGGTAGGGATCAGAAAGCATCCCTACCCTGCTGATATATATCTAGTCATCATATTCATAGCCCCCCCAGTAGAAAATTCCACCAGCCGCCACTGCCAGAGACCCTTCCAGACAACAACACATACGAGTTTTCAACTGCACATGCGCAGTTGAAAACTCGTAATTTTGACTTGTAAAGTCGAAATTTTGACTTTTAAAAGTCGTAATTTTGAGTTTGAAACTCAAAGTTTTGACTTTCTGTAGGCTTTTTTTTTTTTTTTTACATGGCGGAAACTGGCTTCCATATACCAGTGTCTCCCAAAGTGGGGTCCGCGGCCCCCTGGTGGGCCGCGAGGGTACTGCAGGGGGGCCGCGGGAGGTCATAAAAAAAAAGATATATATATATATAATTATTTAATGTTAAATTTATAATGTTTTGTTTGTAATATTAAAATATTTGTGTTCATTATTTGACTTGAATAATCCACTGTAATCATTTTTGTATTACAATGTTTGTAGCAGAGGCTATTTCCCCAAAATAAAATAACCAGAAGAGCCTATTCTTAATGTTGTCTTCTTGGTTATTATTTTGGGGGGGCCACGCAGACCCGTCAGATTTTTAAGGGGGCCTCGGTGTTACTGAGTTTGGGAATGGCTGCCATATACAATAAAACGCTTCAGAAGCATGGATCTCCAGTCCAGTCCCTGTGCACTCATTAAACAACACCGCCCTCTAGTGGTGTAACAGCGAAGAGCACCAACAAGTGAGAAGTTTTATTCCAGATCAGATGTTAAACTGTTCAAATAAAAACATCTCCTCTGACTTTAGTTGAAGACTGATTAATATATTCACTAAAGCCACAGAGTTGATCTTAAGCCGCTTAATGATAAATGTTGCATTTTATTGTTGAAAATGGCTAAATCATTTTTTTGATCCGCACGAGTGTGGTTGTAAATGCGTGTGGGGGTGGGTGGGGAGATGAAATCAACATTTTATAAGCGCTGAAATGCGCGTATAAAGCGCTGTTTGCCTGAATATCTTGTAGTTTTACCATGTAAAGGTTCGAGACTGTAAATATTATATACATCAACGGAATTAGGTATTTTCACTCATGTGTTTGCGCAATGCAGCCACTAGAGGGAGCTAAAAGGCCACTAATATCTTCCAGATCCCTCACCTGCGTTTTTGTACCTGCCTTAAATATTTGTAAATAGCTTTTATGTTTAAACTCGGTTTTTGTTAGTATCATATTATTGTATTATATGTAAATACTGTAAGTAATGTTTTCCACCTTTATGTTAATCCTGTTGGTTTTCACTTATTTCTTATTTCAGGCCACACACAAACCCCACCTATAATCCACCCATAACAGCTTTCCATGTCCATTTGTAACTGCCCCAATCGCCACAATAACCTTTCCATTCGGATGTGCAGTATAAAAACTACATTGGAATACATTTGCTAAAAAGGTACTCTGTGTGCACCGACAGAATAAAGAGCATAATGCAATGTAATATAAAATACACATACACTGAAAATAAAATAATAAAAAAACAACTGACACTGTGGCACCGATCAACAAAAACGATACAAGGGGTAAAAGCAGGAATTAAAGTGCTCTGTTTAGGCACCTAACAGCCTGTGGAAAGAAGCTGTTAGCATAGCGACATGTCTTGCATCTCAGCGACCGATATCTTCTGCCAGAAGGAAGAAGCTGGAACATGGCTTTCCCAGGGTGGCCAGAAGAGTCACTGATGATTTTTAGAGCTCTGGATTCATAAAGAACCTCCAGAACAGGAAGCTCACAGCCCACGGTCCTCTTTGCAGAGCGGAGCACCTTGTTTAAAGCTCTTTTCTTTATCTGTGATGTTTCCAAACCACACAGACACAGAACCAACAAGTAAACTCTCAATGGTAAACTCTCATACACGCAATATACACACTAAATACACACATTAAAAACACACATTAAATACACACATTAAATACACACGCATTCAAGTTTTGGTTTTCTTTCATATATGAAAATTTCTCTTACCATTTTGCTGTTTGCAGTTGTAACCCAGAACATTGTCTGACATGTTCTGGATTCCTTTGTGCAGATTACTGATCAGATCAACTTGTGTAACTTGTTTTATTCATGGCGGTTGACATATACAAAGCACTAAAGTAGCAACAGCACCGTGACACCGCCTTGTGGCAAAGTCAAAAGTTTGGAGATTGTAAAGTCTGCCTCTGTCCGGCCCCGGATTAAGTGGAAGAAATTGAATTAAATTTTTTAATTTAATCTCTGTGCAGCACTTTGGAAACTTGTTTATATAATGAGCTATATAAATAAAGTGGATTGGATTAAATTGACAACTATTATTCAAACAGAAACTTTCTTACAAACTCAACAATAATACTGGGCATGATGAGTGGGAGGGGCCAGTTTCCAAGCGAATCCTAGTCAGAACAGGGTCTTACTGAGAGGAGTTTGCATGTTCTCCCCGTGTCTGGTGCTCCGGTTTCCCCTACCACTAAAAACATGTGCAATAGGAAAAATCCTCCAGCTCTGGTCCTGACCAAGAGCATCAACACCAGGAGAGGGGTCCTGCTCCTGACAGAGGCCCACGTGGCTTCAAAGGATGGGTCAAATGCAGAAGATAAAGTTCCCCCTGTTCATAAATAAAGTATACTTACTTACGGTAACTTTTACGTTTGTGTGTGCACTTGTTATTGGGGAAGGTTTGAATGGGCATCAAACACGTCTCTAGATGTTATCGTAACATTGTAACAAACTTTACAAGTTCATCTTTGAAAGCTGACTACATCAACTTAGAATTTAAAATACTTTGTCCACGGTCTGAGTCTTATGGACTGTCGGGGTTCCTTTGAACAGATCAAAAACTAGTATTATATGAAACAGTCCTAAACATGCTGCTGTTGGAATATTTCACATAAACAAATGTGAAGCAAAACACTGGAGTTTTCTATAAAACTTCAACAAAAGTCTGCAGTAAATAATGTTTGTGAAATACAGGTGTGTCCAGATTAAAGAGTTCATTGTGATTTGTTTTGAAAGTAGGCAAAGTGTTTTCAACAATTATATTTTTGTGTTTTCAGTTTTGGTCCAATGTGATGGAGACGTGAGAGTTAATCTAAAAGCTGTTGTGGGACGATCCGTCACTTTTCCAGACTCTGTGAAGGAGAGAGGATATATTTCATTTGTACCAAAAACTATTGCTTCTATTTTTAATGGTGAATTTGAGATTGAAGAAGACATTTACAGAAACAGACTTCACTGGAACAAAAGCACTGGACTCTTCACTCTCTCAGATCTGCAGAAAAATGATTCTGGAGTTTATTCCATCGACTCCAAAAAAGGGAATGTGTTTCTCAAACGTTATGACCTCAAAGTGTTCGGTGAGTACAAGTATGTTCCTGTTCAGACTTGTACCAGCTCTGACTCTGAGTTTACTTTGATCTTTCTGCTTTCATTATTTACTGGAGGGAAACTGTTGTGTATTTTAGGTTTTCTGAAGTGGTAATGATCTTTATTATAGTGTTGTTGTAGTGAACTCTAATGCCCTGATGCAGGACACACAGATGTCACATGTTTAAGACTACTTTACCTCCAATTTACAATGTTTTACGTCTGTTTGTTTCAGTTTGTGTGACTGTGCCATAATGCAAATGCATGAAGTGTAATATTCCAGACAGAAACTTACACTACGATTGTTGTAATGCTTTGTTTGTGTTGTGTGATTGTTGTGTGTTTGTTGTGTGATTGTTGTGTGTTTGTTGTGTGTTGCAGAGGAGGTGTGTGTTCCAGTCGTGTCCTGTGTGAACGTGAGCTCTGACAGTGTCACTCTGCAGTGTTCAGTGAAGCACACAGAGCAGACCACACTGAGCTGGTTCAGAGGAGGTCAGTCTGTGGTCAGCAGCAGCTCTGCAGTGCTGCCCCTCACTGTCCAACAGAGGAACTACACCCACCAGTACAAATGTGTGTCTCAGAACCCTGTGGGGGAGAAGACTGCTACAGTGAAGATAACGGAAATCTGCACTGAAGAAAATACTGAAAACAAACATTGTAAGAATCCAAACTTTATGGGAAAATGATTGGGCTCATGTGTAATCCTTTGTTTTCTTTTGTTAGCTGTCATCATTATTCCCATTGTCTCGGGTGTACTCGTCTTCATCATCATCATCATCCTGTGTATTGTGTTCTTTATAAAGAAGAAGTTCTCTAAAGCAGAATCACCATCACTCCAATCTCAAGGCAAGTGCAGTATTTATAACTTACTTATGAACATGTGCATGTGAGAGCTCAGTCTGTGAAAGCTCTTGTGGGCTCAGACCTCACGTGGACCGGCTTCACATGAAACTGTGGTCATGGGTTTTAGTTTCAGAAGAAGAACAGGAAGCAGCACAGTCAAACTATTCTATTATTCTTTCGGGAGGACAAGGGATATTAAAAACTCTACAAAATCCGCCCGTGAACGCTGTTCCCTGTCAGCTGTTTTAGTAAACATTGAGGTCTCTGGAGAATATCTCCTAAACGGCCCATATAGTGCCGCAGGTGGTCTCTAGTCCATGGTGTGAGCATGAACCAATGAGCACTGGCCATTGATTTGAAAGGGCAGACATGTTGGGAATCAGGGGCTTTGGATCAGTGAATCAGACGCCATGGGAGAAATGTGAACTATTATACAACTTATTTCATTAACTCATTGAAGATACAACAATTGCATGTGCACAAAACTCCTGTGTTGTGTGTTTCTACAGAGACACCATGGTGCAGTGTTTATAACTGACCCCAGAAGTCTGTATTAAAATGTGACGGCACAAAATGTGTTGCAACACACGGGGGCAGTGTAGTGAGTAGTATCTAGGTTCTATCAGGGACCTTCTATTTGATTTTATTCATTTATTTGAACAGAAAAAGCACACAGTAATTGTATGACTGTAAATGTGCCAGTATTAGCTAAACAGCTAGTTTCCAATTGTAGGCAAAGTTTGATATTCCAGTTAAAAGTCTTTGCATATTATGAAGTGATATTATTTATAATAATATTTGTAGTCTATGAGTGAGGCTGCACTGAACTCTTGTTTCAGGTATTATAATGTAACACACTCAAAAGTACACACAAGAAAACTGTTTTGGTAGTAAAAAGCCATTTTAAGACTGCCTTTAAAGAGAAACTTAAAGCAATACATTCACAAGGTCTAAATGTTCACCGTGAGGGACTCCAGGTTCTGTATTGGCGGCACTTTCGAGAGGTTTACAGAGTTCAGCTAACTTTTAAGTACTAAACTAGGCTCGTTAGTGGTTAGATAAACTCAAAGATACATAAAGACAGCGTGTGTAAGATAAGACATACATGAAGTAACGCAATATTTGAGTTTATGAAAATTAAGAAATTATGATAATGAATTGGGTCATAATCAACATAGAAGAAATTCACTTTCCATAACACACATTTTTTTTATGCATTAAACCCCCATGTGAGACTTTTCATGTCTTCAGGGGGAAAAATGTTTGTTTCGGCTAAAAAACAAACAGTGAAGACTATAGCCCTCCCCAATACTATGCATTTGCTCAGGCTAATTAAATATGTAAGTAGTAAGTAAGTAATTATTTATATACCGCCTTTTCACTGCAGAGCTGAGTCTCAAAGCGGTTTACAATTGTTATTTGTTTTTATTTTTTATTTTTTTTTGGGCACTTGTCTTTCACTCCACACAGAGATGGGAGCGGGGTCGCCAGTACAGGAGGCGCATGCCAGAACTATTTTACATATTTTTAGCGGTAGGGGAAACCGGAGTACCCGGAGGAAACCTACGCAGACACGGGGAGAACATGCAAACTCCACTCAGAAAGGCCCTGGTCCGACCGGGATTCGAACCCAGGACCTTCTTGCTGAGAGGCGAGAGTGCTATCCACTCAGCCACCGTGTCGCCCTAAATATGTCAATGCATTATTGAAATCCTTATTTAAAAATATCATGAAGCGAGTCTTTGCTGAACAGAAGCTCACTGCTGTGATGTCTTTATTTCTCCTCTTTATGCAGGGAGCGTCTTCTGTGCTGTGCCGCCTAACACCGGACCTGAAACAGATACAGGCTCGTCCAGGATTGATGACTGCAGCAGCCAAGATGCCGTTATTCCAGGCCTGGACCTGTGTGCACCTGTGCTGCATATCTGAGGGAAAAGGGTCAACGCTGGAGCTTAAGGACCAAGGACAAAAGTTATAAGCTATAATTGTACTGAAGCTCTCGAAACCTGCAGTGAGGAGCTCCAAAGTGTGGTCTGATGAAGCTGTGGAAGAGCTGCGCGCATGCATGGAATCTACAGACTGGGACCTTTTCAGAGCTGCCACAGATAGTTTGGATGAATACACGGACACTGTGACGTCATGCATTCACTTCTGTGAGGATAGCATCATTCCAACAAGGACCAGGGTCATCTATAACAATGACAAACCCTGGTTCACTGCTAAACTCCGGCAGCTCAGGAAAGCAAAGGAGTCTGCTTTCAGGGAGGGGGACCGCAGCGGCTACAAAGCAGCTAAATATCAGTTCAGGAAAGAACTGAAAGCAGCCAAGTCCCGGCACAGAGAACGACTACAGGAGCAGTTTGGTAACAACAATACTGCTTCTGTCTGGAGGGGCCTACGGGAGATCACCAACTACAAACCCAAAGCCCCCCCCTGTGCTGATGACCACAAGCTAGCTGACGAACTGAACTTATTTTTCAGTCGCTTTGATGCTGCCCCTGACACCTCTCCCTCCCCCACCCCCCACTATTCTAACGACCCACCCATCAGCCCTGCCCCCAGCCTAACAATAGCCTCTAAAGACATTAAACAACTCTTCTTGAGGCTGCACCCCCGCAAAGCTCCTGGCCCGGTCCAGGACAAGCTCTCCCAGCTCAACGTGCCCGATTCCACCTGCAGGTGGATCACTGACTTCCTGACGGACAGGAAGCAGCGAGTGCGTCTGGGGAAGAATGTCTCGGACTCTCGGATTATAAATACAGGAGCCCCACAGGGCTGTGTTCTTTCTCCCCTGCTCTTCTCCCTGTACACCAACCACTGCACCTCCAGCCACGACTCCGTGAAGCTGATCAAGTTCGCGGACGACACCACCCTCATTGGACTCATCTCCAGATCGGCATGCTGTGTCTGGGAGCGGAGATTCCAGCAGGCTGGAAGAGCTGTTCCTGGATGCTTCTTGTCGCTTCTGTCACTTTTGTTTTTTAAATTGAATATTCCGACGCGGAAAAGAGGTTGGCAGACCTCTCGGACAGCCCGTGCGCACCTGTTTGACAAGAATAAGGTAAGCAGACACCTTTTTAAATGTAAAGTCTGCATAATTGGATACTAGCTAAATTTTGGTCTGTTTTTGAGGTCTGTCGAACTCTCTAAATTGTGTTCAAATAAGTGAGGATCCAGAAGTGAAACCATGGTGTAAAATTAAAAGTAATTATAAAAAGGGAAACGTGTTAAGGAGGCCTTTTGTCACAAAAAGTTTTGTAATTAACCAATTCCAAGCTTGATAAATGACAAAAGTACATAAGCAACAATATTTCAGTGATCACGGTTTAAATTACATACAGAAAAAGGGAGTTTTTGTTTTTGGCGTGAACAGAGTTCACCGGAGAATGCAGAGTTTTATCTAAAGTTGAGCTATGAGAGCTTTCGTGAGTTATTTACATTTTTTGCAGAGTTTTATCTACAGTTAAGCTATGAGAGGGTTGTATCCAACAGTTGTTTTTGTTTTTTTAGAAAGAGATTTTGAGTTTAAATTAGTTTGCTACCTCGATAAAATAGAAGCGTAAACGTTAAACACTAAGAGTGCCTTTTGTTACAAGTGTGGAAAGTGGCCATTTCTAGACTTGGATGACAAAAGTATAAAGAACAACATCAGTTATATTCGCTTAAAAAAGTAATCTTGAAAGTTATTCTTCTGTATCTTTCTGCCTGTGTGTGCACAGCTCTATCTTGCTGCCGTTGTCAGGGGAAACGGCCCCCTCCTTCGCTGCTCTGGCTCTGAATCAGAGCTACTGCTTTAGGATTTCTGGCTTTTCATAGTTGTTATTCCGTTAAATTTGCTAAATTTGCAATTGAACATTGTGTTAGACACAGTTAAACGTTTTTAAACACCATTAGGGAATAGAAGTTTTGAATTAGTATGTTTTTGAAACCCAAATATTAGTGCTAAAGCTGTGCAATTCTTTTTAGACCTAACATATTTCTAGATTCCATTCTTTTAAATCTGCTGCTTATTTCTTAACTGTTTGTGAGTTGTGTTTGTTTTTATGTTTTTATTTTAGTTACAAAAGCCGTTTTTCAAACATTTAAATTAGAATCTGTGTTAAAAGTGATTATTGATTATAGACTTCGTCTAAAAAGAAAGAGCGAATTAGATTAGCTGTAAAAGTATTATATTATTAAGTTAAACTACCCAATTCACCCATTGCAAGCGGTGACGTTTTTGTTTTGACTACACGCCTGACCTTACTGTTGCTGATGCCACAGCAGAGGAGCCTGGTCTGAAATGTGCTCCAATTCATATTGACTTAATTTGAAAAATGCTGCAATTATTTTAAATTAGTAAAATATATGCTGAGATAAATGTCCATGGATAATTAATCACACAGTACAAAAGTACATAATACATATTTTAAAGTTTGAAGGTTCAAGAGATTTGAGTCTTGTTTTTTATTAAGAGAGTTTCTGGTCTTAAAATTTCATCATTAGTAAGATAATAAGTAATCTTTTATTTACATAGCGCATGTGGGAAAGCCCAGAGCGCTCCAAAATTGTTTTGACTTCAGAGAGAAAAACAATCTAATTTGCATACTGATATCTATTGTTTTTTTAAATTGGCCGTCTCAAGGATTGTTTTTCAGACTCTGCCACACTGTACGAGAGGTCACTGCTGGACACTGGACACCAAAGCCCACCCAGCCACAGGTCACAGATCAAAGAGCAAAGGGAAATGCCACCTCCTTGCCCCTCCCCACGCCACTGCAGAACTGAGTGGGTGTGAGAGAGACCGGGGCCATGAAAGAAAGGTATCTGGAGACGTGATGGGTGGAGCCTCAGGTAGAGACCTAGAGGGAGTTGAAAGTGTGTCCACGTGTTTGCATCACCACAGTGTGACCTTTGACACCTGCAGGTGGTTCGAGGAGTCTGGAGACACAACCCCAAAATTCACATACACACACACACACACACACACATACATACATACACTCACACATTCACATTTACATATAGATACATGAAAAAGCAGAACATGAGAAAAAAGCATTTTAAAAGTTTACTCCAATGTAAACATATTTTTAATTGTCTATCACTTGAATCTTTATTTGAATCAGTATTTTTTGAGACCAGAAATGTTCATTTGAATTCTATATTGTCATGGATTTAATTGACCTCTGTCCTGACACTTTTGATTTGTTGATTTTGTACTGTGTGAAGTAATTACATTGATTAGGATTAGATCTGATAAAAACACAAATTAGAGAAGTAAACTGAATCATTGCGCTTGCTTTTGTCTGAGAGACATTAGCAACAGCATGAATAGAAATTGTGTTAAAGTAGAATCAAAGTGACTTTACCATAGAGAGTAACTACTGTATAACAAGCTGTGTACAGGAACTGAGACACTGCACCATTGACCAGAAGTGCATCGCAAATGACCTGATGTGCTTCAAGTGAAAAGACTGTATCTGGAGATCCTGATGTGCATCTGGAGACCAAAACCATGGCTTGGACCCTACTGATGTCCAAGATGACATCTCTCGAAATATGACCTGACCTGATGACGACTGAGACTCACCCTCAGGGGACCCTGAGGACCTGAGGACCTGAGGACCCTGAGGACCTGAGAGAGAAAAACTGGGGAGTGATGTTTATATTTTTGAAATCATACATTGATGAGTGCTAAATGAGAGAGATACTCATGATTCTTTCTTTTGTTTTTGTTTGTCCCTAGCTTCTGGACATCTGATGATCTATTGGACACAGACATTTGCAGAACAAGAACCAGCCAATGAAAAAACGTCTATTGCCGATGCTATTGCTACAACCAGAACCTGTGACCAAATGCAATATACATGTTAAGTATTCAGACATCTGACAGACAAAAACTTTGACTTTTTTAGTCTGGGAGACTGAGCAACTGTTAAAATGATAAAGTATGAGTATTGTAGTGTTGTATTAGATGTTAAATAGTAGTAAAAGAGTAGAATTGTCCTTCCTTTGTTGTTCATAAACATATTTCCACGTAAGAGTTAAAATAGTAGCATACAATGTTATCCTTTTGATAGATCAGCTAAAATATTAGAATCAGAGTTATTTTTTTTGAGACATTAAAAGTGACAGAAGTCACAAACTAGAAATATGCCTTTGCTCAAACTGCAGCCAAACTTTAGAGTCACAATAGTGTAGAAATAGAATTAGATAAATGCATCAACCATAGATGCTTTCAAAAATAGAGATTATTTCTAGCCAGTGCTAATATCAAATGGTAAAGGGACCATTTCACAAACATTTACTTCAGAAGTAAATCAAGTTAATTACAGTTGTATGTACAGTTTTATTAGATACTGTCAAATTCACTTGTGTTCAAACATCTGTGAATGTTGACAATACAAAAAGTTCATGAAAGTAGCTTAGATCAATGAGATAGATTAGCACCAACAGAGATTCAAAAGCATTTAAAAGCATGTTGATGTATTTGGGTATAGCCCACTGTCGATTCATCAGAACAGATTAGAGAATTCAAACAGCATTGTAGAATAATAACTGACCCCAACCCCAAACCTGCTAAAATAGATTAGCTCTTGTAAGGATAATACTAATTTGATTAAAGATGTACATTCATCCCAAACTGCTTGAGAGGAGGAAGTGACAGCACTTCCTGGTTCAACAAATGTATTTGGAAAACTGACCGCCATAATAATGTTCATATGAACCATTTGTCTTTCTGTGTTCACAGTTTTATTCCTGAGAATGTAGAGTAGACATAGAGCAAAATCCCACTGACACAAAGCCACTGATAATGAAAGTATAATACCACAGAGAGATTAAAATGTATGTTTAAGAATATGGCTCAATAGAAGCAAATATACAAACATATTTGTAAATAGATTAGAATAGTTTTAAACTATATTGAATAGTGAAAGTAAAGTACACAGTCTAAGATTAAAAAGTGAAAATAATACAGTGAAATAAGTGAAGTGTAAACAATTATCATTAGAGTAAAAGTATAAAGTAAGAAAAGTGAAATTAGCTTCAAATTTGAGACTCAGCTCGTTTTTGTCTGTGTTTTGACTGAATCTGCTGAGTTCTTGTGTGTCCAATAGTGTTTTTGTTTTTATTTTTGTTTTGTTTTTTGTTTGTTTATTTACTTTATTTTTGTTTGTTTATTTTTTCCCAGGATAGAGGATAAAATCCACTGATATTGATTTTGATGATTATGAGTTTAATGCATACATTTTCTTTGTTTTTTAATATTTTTTTTTTTTTTTTTTTTTTTCTCACTTTATTGATTGATCAATTTGAGTGATCACATGTGATTATGTGATCAAAGGGGAGGGTGTTAGTATTAGATAGCAATATGGCCTACGTGCAGGACTCTACAAGGACTCCATGTTATGACTATGATGTGACTGTCTCTTTGTGACACGTATGTCTTTCGATGTGTGACGTGACAATGACTATATAAACTGTGTACTGCCTTTATTCTGTCTGAGAGAAAGAAACAGAGTAAACCAGTGGAACTTGAGAGAAACTTAAATAAACTTCCAGAGTTTGGCACACCACGACCCGTCTCTGTCTGCTAAATCCTGACAAGGACTAGAACCTCCCGCCACAAGAACAGTTTCTTCCCCTCTGCTGTTGGACTCTTGAACACTTCTGTCCCCCCGCCCTTTATAAAGTCACTTTACTTCACTGTACTGCTGTCACCTTACATTTTATATTGTAAATAGTAACTGTAACTCTATTTTAAATTTAAATGTATTGCTTAGAAGTGTTTTTTATTCTTTATTTTTATTATCTCTTTCTGACTGTGCACTGAGCCAAAGCAATTTCCAAGTCTGTGACTTCCTGTTACTTACGTGGCAATAAAAATGATTCTGATTCTGATTCTGAAGCAGAAGTTTAATGTTCATATCAAAACACTCCAAGTAAGTGAGAAACATGTTCAGATGTCCATCTGTTAGTATTAGATAGCAATATGGCCTACGTGCAGGACTCTACAAGGACTCCATGTTATGACTATGATGTGACTGTCTCTGTGTGACACGTTTGTCTTTCGATGTGTGACGTGACAATGACTATATAAACTGTGTACTGCCTTTATTCTGTCTGAGAGAAAGAAACAGAGTAAACCAGTGGAACTTGAGAGAAACTTAAATAAACTTCCAGAGTTTGGCGCGCCACGATCCGTCTCTGTCTGCTAAATCCTGACACATCCATCCATTTTCTTCCCCTAAATCCATTTCTGGGTCGGGGGGGTGGCAATCAGAGTCCTCATAGCACCAGCCCCTCACTGATCCTCTGCAGGTGGTGAGTCCATAGGAGGATGCTCCTCCTATGACTCTTAGTGCCAAGAGTCGGAACTAGACATGGGGAGGCTGCGTTTCAGATTCATGCAGCTAGAGTCTGGAACCGTCTTCCCGAGAATGTGAGACAGGCGTCTGGCAGTTTTTAAGACTGGACTGAAAACAGTTCTTTTTAGCTGTGCATACAAGTGAATGATTTTATATTTGTTTTTATCTTTAATCTTTTTAATGAGCTATGACTATTTATGATTTTAATCCCTTGTGTGATTTTAATGTTTTACGGTTTTTAAATACTTGTGTGATTTTATTTTATGTTTTTAATATATCTTGTGCTCTTAATCTGTGTTTTTATGTTTACTTAAATTCTAATGTTTGATGATTTATGCATGATGTTATATGGGTTGTGAGGCGCTTTGCGTTGCCTTGTGTAGGAAAGGCGCTCTACAAATAAACGATTGATTGATTGAGGATGTTCAGATGCGTGCGAGCTTAAAAGGAGTAGGCAGAAGTAAACATGAGCACATTAGACGAGAACTAAAACATTTCCTTTTATCACAAAAAACACAAAATAACTTTCCCCAAAACAGCTGCAGCTCAAGTCCAAACACTGATGCAAATGGCTCATTCAAACCAAACCCAAAGAGCCAGATCTGCCAAGACTGTCCTGAGCATAGGACCAACTGCAACGATGGTGACATTTTCCCAAACTACAGACTTTTGCCCCAATTTTCAAAAGGCCATAATTGAAGCAGTGGAGGAGATTATACAAGCCTTAGACAAGAAATAAAGTGCAGAGCTCAGGATAGCTTTTGACACATTAAATCATACTATACTACTCAATAAACTGGAATTAGATGGAATAAGGAGAGTTACCCACAGTTGGATCAAGAGTTACTTAAGAATGGAGTTTGTGAAAATGGGAAACTATACATCTGGATACTTGAGCATTGCTTGTAGTGTTCCTCAAGGATCAATATTGGGACTGTTGTATTTATAAATACGTGACATTCTAAAACCATGTGTTTTATGACCTAGCTAACCTCTAAGTGGGAGGCCAGTCCTTCTTATTTTATTTTAGGTGTCTTCTTGTGCCAGCAACTGGACAACAGATTCTCCTGTTTGGATTTCACCCCCCTAGTCTTGGCCTGCTGACTTCTGCACTTTTCAACCTCACTCCATCAGGAGTCTGGCAGACGGAGGAAAAGGCTGGACCCTAGACCGGAAGCTGGCTGATAGGACACTCCCCTCCTTCCTGTTCTTTATATATGCTCTGGCTTGGGGAGAAACAGAAGGATCAGCCGAGGGCCAGGAGAGGGACATATTAGTTTTAGGAGCACTCTTTTGTTGATTTCTGTATCTGATTGTAAAGATAATTAAATGCAGATGTTAACCTTTGAGAATCTTTTTGTCTGATTTCTGTATCAAACTGTGGACACGTCAGCCAAAGGGAATTATTGGCTTCATTTGGTGACCCGAGACGTGATTTGATGCGGAAAGAAGACGCAAGATGAGCTCAGATATAGAGACTGGATTTGTGGGTTTGGAAAAATCTCTCTGCTCTTCAAAAAGGTCGCTTCTAAGGTAAGCGGATCACAGTTTTGAAAATCTGCACATTGTTTTAAATAGAAGAGAGAGAGATTTTGGCTCGACAGATTGCAGTGTGGACAAGACCGCCGTGATGGGCGTTCTATCGGACGCGATAGAACAATAGTCAGGTTTTTCGACGTTTTTGAACCTTGAGGGATGTTGGTCTCTCTCTAAAAAAAGAATATACAGGATGAGAGGTCCACAGGGTTTAGAAGTGCAAAAGAGGCACACCTTCGTGCAGAGGCACAAGCATATTAGTGAAAAAATAGGAATAGAATTAGAGAAATAGGGACAGATTTAGGGTCAGAAGTGATAGGATAATAAAACTCCATATCCCCCGGGGGGCGGGAAAAAAAAAAGGGTACAATTAATTTAAACAGGAAAAAAGCCAAGTATTTAAAATGTGGATTCTGATAATAATGATCTGATTAATGAGAAAAAAGGGAGCCACTTGGCTGTAACTATGAGTTTTCATGTGAAGAAATGACAAAAGATCAGTCTGGGAGTTTTTCTCTTGTATTGTGATGTAATGTTTCAATAGTTACAGAGGTATTACAAAAAAAAAAAGATCCGTCTGTACCTAGTGATGCATTGGTCATGTAAGCAAATTGTAATGTTTTCCATTACTGACGTATTTAAGGATAAAATGTAAAGTGTCGTTTGACGTGAGAAAAACTTTTACCACTGATTAAGACCATATCACGATAAAAACGAGGAAAATGTAGCAAAGAAGGGGTGTATTTCAATCATCCATGTGTTCCTTTGTTCGAGAAGCCCCTCCCCTCCCTCGTTCTGTCTCTCTCTCTCTCTCTCTCTCTCTCTCTCTCTCTCTCTCTCTCTCTCTCTCTCTCTCTCTGTCTCTCTCTCTCTCGTGAAGAAAGAATTTTTCTTGTAGAAAATTACATTTATACACTCGATAATGTTACTGACATGGAGTCATAGGATCACAGAACTTTGAGTTAGATTATAAAGAGGCATTATTTTATTTTTTATTTTTTATCTGGACAAGTTTTTTTTCCTACATTTTGGTGATATAAAAGTTAGAATGATCTTAGAGAGCATTATGCTTTTGGAAAAATAGGGCTCAGGAGAGCAGTTGAATGCAGAATTGGTTTTCAGAATTTAATGTTTAAAATGTTAATATTAATTATTTCATAGGTTTATTTTGAATTGTAATTAATCATTGGTTTCGTATGGTAATTAATACACTTGTTTGTGCTTCTTGTTTGTCTGTTTTTTCCGAGAAAACTTCTGTCTGTTTCATTTGGCCAAAAATCGTCTCTGCCACAAACCACAATCGGGCGCCATCAGCACGGACCATCAGCGTCTCCCCCAGACCCACAGGGGGCAGCAAAGACAGCAGCATCGGCTGCAGCAGCTAACAGGAACTCTCGAAGAAGACCTCTCCGGTCTCCATTTCATGGAGAAAAACCAGACTTTTGCACAAACCGAGTGGAGTTATGTGCACGGAGAAGAACGTTGTGTAAACCTAACAAGAAGAAGAAGGACACACACTGAGACAAAGAAAGACATGAGAAAGTGATTGAAAGAAGAAGAAAGAAAGTGATTATTGAAAGAAGAAGAAAGAAAGTGATTGTTTAAAGAAGAAGAAAAAAGACATTGAGACAAAGACATTGGACACTTTGAGACAAAAGACATTGAAAGACGCCATGAGTAAAAGAAAGACATTAACGGACATTTGAGACGTGGCTGGCCTAAATGAGACACACAGAAGGTAAATATACAGACAGGCAACAAACGCACAGAGACATATTAAGTCATATTTACACATTTAGCTAGGTCATTCGTTCATAACACCACATTTAGCTGCATGAAAGAATACAGGACAATCGTTAAAATTAATTAGACTCTTGCTTTAGCATGAGACACAAGGAGATTAGAACAGCAGTATATTTAAGGTAGAGGAGCTCTATTATTGAAACTATTATTATTATTTAAAGTTATAGACGCGGAGAAGTTTAGAATTATTGATTTTGACTGCATGATCTTGGTAATACGGATATTTAAAGCAGTGTTTTCAACCTCTGAACCGTGGCTTGTTAATCATTTAAGAACAATCACATGCACAGTTGAAACTGGTGCTAGAAAGAGAACTGCAGCTTTTAATGGACGCTGCATTTAGTACTAAATGGTTTGTTCAGACAATTAAAGTTTGAAAAATGATTTAAAGCATTTCTAAATTTTGGCTAAAGGTGATTTTGGATCATTTCTGATAACACATAGATGCAACACTGTTCATTGGTTGAAAACAAGGATGTAGGGACATTTTAGGAAATCTTTTATGACATGTTTCTTTTCCAAATAGCTAAATTAGAAACAATTAGGACAATTATGTCTTTGATACAACTGTTGGCAGTTTATCTGAGACATGATTGGTGCAAGTACACACACATAAAACAATGGTCTTTTCTCCACATGAACGTGAAACAAAGGTGAAGTATTAAAGTTTGAAACTAATTTACATTTTTAAGGAATCCGAACTGGCTTTAAAAAAAAAAAAAAAAAAAAAGGGAAAAACATTTATTGCACGTGCATGAGTTTTAAGTAACAAGAGCTCATTAAAAATATAGGGGACACAGTTTGTGACAAGCCCGAGTACAGACCACGTGGTAAGCACTAAAAGTTTGAAATGGATCCTTTTAAGAAAAATCTCTCAAAGCTTTGCATGTTCTGCAGGCTCTGAAAGTTGCAACTATAAAATAGCTCATGAGACAATTGTAATTGGACATGGAAAAATATAACAAAGTTAAAATTACAGGCCTCCTGTGTTGTCTATATGTTTGTGTGTGTTATATGTTTGTGTATGTTATATGTTTGTGTATTTTATATGTTTGTGCGTCATGTCAAGTACACTACGTTGACCTTAACAAACTCTGGACCAAAATACTAACTGGGGAGTCGGCCTGTGTGAGTGATGCGTGTGTGATGTGAGTGTGTTGTGAGTGTGTTGTGAGTGTGTTGTGAGTGTGTTGTGAGTGTGGAGTGAACGAGGAGTGCTGAACGGAGAATGGAATAACAAAAGTTTTCTGTAATGTTTTAATGTGATCATGGAATAATTATTTTTTGTCAACAGCATACGGTGTAAGTACTAGAGATTCAAAGATAACAAGCTTTATTGAACAGGTGTAAAAGTGAGAGTACTCTGGGATGAGTACTCTGAGAAAAGTACTCTGAGAAAGTACTCTGAGATGAAATACCTTGCTGAAGGTACTGGGAGTCCCTCCCTCTGCTGTTTGTCCTGACAGTGATTCGGTCCAACCGCAGTGAGCGGTCGTTGGTTGAAGGACAATTTTGGTTTGTAATTCACATTTAGGGGAGTATAAAATTAGAAACATACATTTTGTTAAGTCTGTATTCGGCTACAGCCTCTGCCCTGATGTCACACGACCGTCTGTCAATGCAGTTATGTTTTGCCCAATTGGATTGATTGACAGGCTGCACAATGCGAAGAGAGGGAAGTGGGCATTTCTTGTGTTCTAATGTTTGTTTTTCAGATGAAAGATAAACTGCACCTGCTTCAGGGATGACAGTAGTATGGATCATAAGGAAATGAGCCTCTGCTTTGGCACCAAAGCCCACAATATCTACACACATATACAGATGCATGTTTTATACTTTGGACCACGACCAACAGAGGGGAGTATGGTAATGTTATTGTCATAGGTGGTCATGGTCCTTAACCTTCTAAATCATTAGAAAGAAGTGTAAAACATATATTTACAAGAACAAATAAATAATAGAAAGGGCAGCCTAAAAAAGCAAAATGGGAAAATTATTAAGTAATTTTCGGAGTTGTCAAAATGAAATAAAATTCTATATTTGTCCCATAGGGGGTCATTCTAAATTTAGTGTTGTGCAAATTCAAAAGGAGAAATAATAGCGCTTATAACATCAAACAGATCTACTCTTTAAGATAATAGATCATACAATAATAGAATAGAATGAAATAGTCTGGAGCTATAATGTCATTGGATTCGAGGAGCTATAGGTTGAAAAGTCGCTAAGAAGAGGTGTCAGAATAAACAATAGTAATAATAGTTAGACTAGTGAATAATCAAAACAGTTTTATTGTAAAAAATAAATATCAATAAGGTCAAATTGTTCTAATAACTAAAGTAAAAAGGAATCAAATGGAGTCAAATTTTAGATGTTTCTGTTTTCCACATCTGTAGGAACTAGGGCAGATGTGTTTATAGAGAGTAGTATTAAAATGCAGACACAGAACGACAGGCTTTAACAAAATTTAAAATCTAAAAATAGCTCAAATATAACATTGCTCTTGACGCAGCCTCTGAGCTGCTCCATTGGAGAACAGGTTAAATGTTATTGTTTATTACAAATAGCTGATATATTTACACATATTAAGTTTGGGACAAGTCTTTAAACAGTTATAAGCAGCGGACAGAAGCCATGAATGTGCTTTTGTTTATTAAATAATTAATTTCATAGCCTTATAATCGTAGAGAACGTTTTAAAATAGTTAAAATCCCTTTCAGGCAACTTGATTTAGATGTATGTCTTTAATATTGGAGAACGACTGTGTTGTTTTTGGAATTGTCTGAAATACAATACATAGAATAGTGATTTGCAGAACAAGAACTAGCCAATGAAAAATCATCTATTGCCAATGCAATTGTTACAATCAGAACTCACAAATTGGGAATATGCTTTGGCTCAAACTACAACCAAGATTTGGAGTCACAATAGAGTGTAAAATAGATAGATGCTTTCAAAAAATAGAGATTATTTTTAGACAGGGTTAATATCAAACGGTAAAAAGACCATTTCCTTCATATTATGTCCAAAAGTAGTTACTTCAAAAGTAGATAAAGTTCATGAGTGTAGCCTAGATTAATGTAGCTTAGATTAATGAGATAGATTAGAACCAACAGAGATTCAAAAACATTTAAAAGCATTTTGGTGAATTTGGGTATAGCACAAAAGTAGATCTTTAGGTAGTTTTGAGAATTTTAAGAGCTGTCGATTTGTCAGCAACAGATTAGAGAATCAAAATACCGTTGTATAGGGACTAACCCCAGAGAAACCTGCTAAAATAGATTAGCTCCTGTACGGATAATACCAATTTGATTAACGATGTACATTTATCCCAAACGGTTTGAGAGAAGGAAGTGACAGCACTTCCTGGTTCAACAAAATGTATTTGGAAAAATGAGCAAAGCCCCACGAAATGGCACAGAGCCACTGATAATGAAAGCAAACCACCAGTATAGATAGATTTATTAGATAAAAACATATGTTTAAGAATAGGGCTCAATAAAAGCAAAATAAGCAAACATATTTGTAAATAGATTAGAATAGTTTAAACTATAGTGAATAGTTTTAGTACATACATTACAGACGAGGTTGAAGAAGAATCAGAATGACAGCAGTGGTCATCAAAGAGTTTAGTGAAGGAATGTTTCGAATGTGGTTTGTTGTGTGTTGTTTGTTTTCTCTGTATTAACTCTTCACAGATATCGAGCCGGAACTAAGCACAAGGATTGATGATAAACGACGATGTGGATTGTGACCTAATTTTTAATCAGGTCAAAAGAGGGAAACTGTTGTATTTATAAATACGTGACATTCTAAAACCATGTGTTTTATGACCTAGCTAACCTCTAAGTGGGAGGCCAGTCCTTCTTATTTTATTTTAGGTGTCTTCTTGTGCCAGCAATTGGACAACAGATTCTCCTGTTTGTATTTCACCCCCCTAGTCTTGGCCTGCTGACTTCTGCACTTTTCAACCTCACTCCATCAGGAGTCTGGCAGACGGAGGAAAAGGCTGGACCCTAGACCGGAAGCTGGCTGATAGGACACTCCCCTCCGCCCTGTTCTTTTATGCTCTGGCTTGGGGAGAAACAGAAGGATCAGCCGAGGGCCAGGAGAGAGACATATTAGTTTTAGGAGCACTCTTTTGTTGATTTCTGTATCTGATTGTAAAGATAATTAAATGCAGATGTTAACCTTTGAGAATCTTTTTGTCTGATTTCTGTATCAAATTGTGGACACGTCAGCCAAAGGGAATTATTGGCTTCAGGACCAAAATTGTTTAATTTATATAATGACATGTTTACCATCTCCAGTGCACTTAAGATGTTCCTGCTTGTGCCTGATACCAGTGTACGATGCCAATTGTATTAATACAAACTAAGGAATGTAAATATTGTTAAAACTTAGAATACATAGAAAGGACACCATGCAGTAGGTTGTTTGAACCAAAGGTTACCAACTAAGAGTAATCTGTTGCAAAATTTATTTATTTTAGTTATTTATTTTATATAATTTATGTAATTTATAGAATAGATTAAATTGGGTTAAAAACCTGCACTACTATGCCACTGTTTCTTTAATTGCCCTTGTACATAATTTATGCCTTTTAACATGTTCCACACTTCTGTCCTTTGCACAAATCTGAGTGATTCTATCCATGCCAGATGTGACATGTACATTTCTCCTGTGTGAGATCAATAAAGTCTTGCTTATGTGTGGGCAGTACAGAGTAGGCCTATAGCTCTTTACCAGTTGAGTTGCCTGCAAACTTGTTTAAATAAACTTTTTTAAATAGACATTCAATTGTTACTTTTATGGCGTAAATCACTTACCCATGGAGCATCCCAGTGACTATTTGAGTATGTTGGTCTTGAATTTGGTTACATTCTGTTTGTTCTGTTAATAACCACTACACAAACCACGGTCACAACAATATTCATCAACAGAACTGAATGAACATGTCTCTGTCATTGGCCCTCATTTATGAAACTTGCGTAGGGCCAAACCAGGGTAATGAGAATCAGAATCATTTTTATTGCCATGTAAGTAACAGGAAGTCACAGACTAGAAAATTGCTTTGGCTCGGTGCAACAGTCAAAGAAGAGAGGTGGTACGTAAATGAGGCATACAGATATTTTTTATTTTTTACACCTTTTGACATTTATCAAAGTGAGCGTACGATGCGCTCAGAATATACGCTAAGTCTAGAGGTAGAGTAGTATACGCTCATCTCAACCTTCATCACAACACGCCAAAACATGCATGAAATTTAAGATTGACAACAATAAACATATTCCCACTCTGGGACAATAATAAGCTGTGGCTCCATTAAGCATGCATCTTCTTCCCCTTAATCCATTTCTGGGTCGGGGGGGTGGCAGTCAGAGCTGCACCCAGTACACAGAGCACCAGCCCCTCACTGATCCTCCTGTAGGTGGTGAGTCCACAGGAGCCCTGATCTTTCAACGGGGGCTTCAGGCAAAGTGGGGTTAAGTCTCTTGCCCAAGGACACAACGACAGCAGACATCAGTGGGAGTCGTGAAGTAGGTCTTATGGTGGGCTCGAACCCACGACCTTCAGGCTCTAAGGCCGATGCTCTACCAACTGAGCCATCAAATTTCTAATTTTGAATTGGCGCATCAGAAAAAGTTTAATGTAAACACGCAAACTTTGAATAAATAAAAGTTTATGAAGATCTGTTTCTTTGATTATAAATCTGACTTGTGTGTAGTATTTTCATCTGTATGTTTTTTAAATGTGAAGCGCTTTGTGATCCTGGTCTGTGAAAGGCGCTTGTAGCCCTCACTGCTAAATAAAAGCCACTTAAGCAGTATAAGTTAAGTACGAGCTAAGAATAGTAAAGACTGGACTAGCATCAGAAGGCCTGGGGCTCCCTCGAGGAGGTTGAGTAGTAATAAACAAGAACCAAGTTAAAGTTTGAATGTATATGGTGTTTTGTATTTTTAGGTTTGAAGTGCACTGTGAAAATATGTACAAAACATTTACATATATACAGCTGTACAGCAAATAGTCATGACCAGCAACCAAAACAAAAAGATAAGGCATAAAAAATGTTCCCTCCCAAAGTTCCCGGAGTGTCCCCAATGTTCATGTTTGTGATAGAGAGATAGGGAGCTAGTCTCTTTAGATCAGTGGTTCCCAAAGTGGGGGTCCCGACCCCCCTGGAGGCCGCGGGAACCCCTGGGGGAAGAAGATTTCCAAAAAAATAAATTTAAAAAATGGAACGAATAAATATTCCTTAAATATTTGTTTTGCATTTGATTTGATTCAAAATGACTACTTGTCAAAGTAGTGTTTGGAGAAGAGTCTGAAAAAAATATATTTTAATTATATTTGTAACTTGTAAGCAGGTGGCCGCTTTATGCTGCTACTTACGGTGACATTGGAAAGTAGGGTTGCCAACTTGAGAACAAAAAAATAAGGGACACCCTTTGGGTGGATCGGGTTGAGCACTTTTTAGTCCTAATTTCAGTCTACACAGTAATCATGGAATTTCATAATTACAGTTTTTAGATTGTAATTTATTGACTACATATATATATAAAAAAATCCTTAGTGAAAATGAAATTGAATAAATAGATGCAACTCTTTGGCTGGTTAAGGACTTAATGCATTCTTATTAGTAATATAAAAAACATATAAAAAGACAAATACTGTAACATACATTATTTATGAATGTTACAGTAAAGACCAATTTCTGTAAAAGCAAATAAAAAAAAAAACATATGTATTCAATTAATGCAGCGATCCCCTCTAAATGAATGAGAGGAGGAGGGGGACAGGGTGGTAGACAGAAGCTTATGGCCGTGGGTCAGTACTTTACGGCCTGTGATATCGACTGCTTCGTTCAAAATAAATGATTGAAATAAATATTGCATCATATAGATCTTAACCTTTATTAATTGTAAAACTTAAGTGAAAGTAAGCCATTTCGAAGTGAAGTCCACTGGTCTCGCTGCATTTCATATGGATCCAAATCTCTGATCACTCTCAATTTCTCCAAGGATCTTGCCTCACAGATTAAGTCCAGTGTATCAATATACTTCGAAATGATTGTCTTTGGTCCCCAGAAACAAAGAAAGCGTAATCTGTCACTTACAGTCTCTCTCCCTAAAACCTTCAAACAAGGTCAGAAATCTAGGGGTAATACTGGACTCAGACTTAAATTTTAATAGCCACATCAAATCAGTAACATCAGCAGCTTTTTACCATCTAAAAAACATTGCCAGGATCAAAAACATAGTGTCTAAAGCAGACCTGGAGATTCTTATCCATGCATTTGTCTCCAGTAGGTTAGACTACTGCAATGGCCTGCTCACAGGTCTGTCCAAACAGGATGTAAAACAGCTGCAGTACATTCAAAATGCAGCAGCTCGAGTCCTGACAAGAACCAGGAAGTACGACCACATTAGTCCAGTCCTCAAGTCTCTGCACTGGCTTCCTGTGGCTCAGAGAATAGACTTTAAAACAGCTCTGCTTGTTACAAGTCTCTCCATGGCCTCGCACCAAAATATATTAGTGACATGTTAGTCCCATATGAACCAGCCCGGACTCTGAGGAGCACAGGGACTGGACTCCTGTTAGTGCCCAGAGTCAGAACTAAACATGGGGAGGCTGCTTTTCAGATTCATGCTGCTAAAATCTGTAACAGTCTTCCTGAAAGTGTGAGACAGGCCTCCTCTCTGACAATGTTTAAATTCAGGTTAAAACTTGTTCTGTTTAGCAACTGAAGGATTTTATCTTTACTCTTTTTAATGTACAGTGATTATTTATGATTTAAATGCTTTCTTATTTTGTTCAGCACTTTGAGTTGCCTTGTGTATGAATTGTGCTATACAAATAAACGTGCCCTACCTTAAAAGTTCATTGTTGGACAGTATTCATTTACCACAAACCAGATCAGAGTTTCCTACAGTAGGAGGCTGAGCTGAGCGGATGTGGCTTCAGTTGTTTTCATTTGAGGCCGAAGACAAAACCATGTCTCTCAGCGCCGCGCTCTTGTTCACAGGTAACCACAATTAATACAATATTTGTTTAAATGTTTTGAGTCTGTTTTTCCAGATCACTGCTGTTTAGAAGAAATAACAGATGTAAAAGTATTGTTTATTTAAAAGTGCATTATTCTGGTGTAGATTGTTCCTCTTCAGCCTTGTACTGTACAGAAGTGTATTTCTGCCAGTGTGGACTAAACATATTCAGACGTGCTCCTTTAAACAAACACATGTTTATGTTGAAACATAGACAGATCTTTACAACATTTGTGTAGAACATATAACGAGCATGCCTGATAATCCTAAATCCACACTATCAGTGATAAACTTCTGGATACTGGCTCCTGTGTACTTCAAATAGATAAAATAATGTATATTTTTATATATATATTAGGACTGTAAAGCCTTGTACCAATTCCAAGCATGTGTTTCATGAATGTTGAGGTTCTTTACTTTCTCTTTGGGAGAAATGACTTTTTTATAACAAAGGTTGCAGACTCCTGGTACTGAAGCCTCAACATCGAGAACTGAAACTAAATAGTCAAATTGTATCAAGACGAGGAGAGGGGAATTAAATTCAATCTCCAAAACATAGTAACATAAAAGTAACCAGCAACACCAGGGTCTTTAAACCACGAATAAACTTAAATAACACCATAAGTCACACAGTTAAGTTCATAAATGAAAGTGTGTTCCATTAGTGAGCAGATTTAGCATCTGTTACTAATGCTTACTGGACAGGACTCTCTTGAAAAAGAGGTTCTTAAACTCGATGGGTTTTTCCTCGTTAAATAAAAAATAATATTTAGTTTAAATGGTGTTATAGGTGATATAACTTGTTTGCCACTTCCTGTTACTTTAATAAAATAATTAGTTTTCTACGTCACAGGATAATCCACATGTGACGCAGTATATCATCAATCAATAATACTGAACATTTCACAGCTTGAATAATTCCATGAAAACAAAAAAAGTGTTGGATTAAATTGATAAAGTACTTTTAGGTTATTATTTTACTTTTTAAATAAGATCTAGCACTTTATTTTTGAGACAGTGAATTGTGAAAAGAGCAGCTGTAAAAGGGAATGCACACACATTTCACAACAGGAAGAATAAAGGAGCATGAGATAGTGTGGGCGGCATGAGTGGTTAGCACTCTCGCCTCTCAGCAAGAACGTCCTGGGTTCGAATCCCAGTTGGACCAGGGCTGTCCTTAGTGGAGTTCTCCCTGTGTCTGCGTAGGTTTACTCTACCACTAAAAACATGTACAATAGGTCTGGCATGCGCCTCCAGTACTCGTGACCCCATCTCTGTGAGGAGTGAGAGACAAATGCCCAAATAATAACAATTGGAAACCGCTTTGAGACTCTGATCTGCAGTGAAATATAAACAAAGATTACTTACTTACTAGTGTAAAACTTTGTCTATTTGTCTTTGCAGTTTTCTCCTTGTGTTTGACTGACGGGAGAGTTAATCTAAAAGCTGTTGTGGGACGATCCGTCACTTTTCCAGACTCTGTGACGGAGAGAGCATTTATTTCATTTGGACTAAAAACTATTGCTGCTGTTTTTAATGGTGAATTTGAGATTGAAGAAGACATTTACAGAAACAGACTTCACTGGAACAAAAGCACTGGACTCTTCACTCTCTCAGATCTGCAGAAAAGTGATTCTGGAGTTTATTCCATCGACTCCAAAAAAGGGAATGTGTTTTTCAAATACTATGACCTCAAAGTGTTCGGTGAGTACAATTATTCTTAAAGCTGTGTCTGTTCAGACTTGTACCAGCTCTGACTCTGAATGTGTTTTTCATTTGTCTTTTTATATCATTATTATTATTTCTCTTTGCATCAAGAGGCAAACCTAAATCAGCAAACAAGATGTGAAGTGACCGGGTCGTGGGCAGCAGTCTGTCCGGCAGAAGAGGCGGTCGGTAAAACGACTAGACTCATGCGGCAAACGAGGATCTCAGAACTTTACACAAAAAGCTGCTGCACATGTTCATGAACTTTACACAAAAAGCTGATAGCTTAAACTCGTTGGTGAAGTACAGTTTATAGAATTATACTAGGCCAGGATCAGAAGTCTACTTGGTTCTACTCTATAGGAGATACAGTAGTGATAAACACTAATAGATTTATGGTGCCTTACGTTGAAAATAATTTCAGATAAATAGTACATATGAAATTTACATTCTGCAGATGTGAATAAACAGTAAAAAAAACAAAAAAAGATGCAATGCGAGGGTGTAACAGTCCACGGTGATGGTAACCTTTGATGTTGAACAGTTCTTATATTTAGGCTCATAGCAGGGGGAGGGGAAGAGTTGTAAAATGTCCGTATATATAATCAGAGGTGAAAATGTCCATGTGCAACAGTATGGGGTGTGAGCTTTGAATTTGGAACCAGCCAAAGAGTGGACCCGCTGCAAGGCCTCCTACCAACAGAAGGCCTCTTTATGATTCTGGTCCAATAGATTCTGAGCTGGTCTTAACTCGCCTTCAGATTGGGGTCCTACCAAAATGGGGCACATCTGGCCTGCATTAAATAAACAGTACCATAATAAAGAAAATGACAATCATCGTTTTAATGAAATACTTTAAAATACTCATGCGGTTGCAATTTAGTGAACGTGCGTCAAACGTTCTGCTGAAATCTCTGATTGTGAAATTAACGCTTCCTCATGTGTGTGATTTTGTGTGTGTTTGTTGTGTGTTACAGAGGAGGTGTCTGTTCCAGTCGTGTCCTGTGTGAACGTGAGCTCTGACAGTGTCACTCTGCAGTGTTCAGTGAAGCACACAGAGCAGACCACACTGAGCTGGTTCAGAGGAGGTCAGTCTGTGGTCAGCAGCAGCTCTGCAGTGCTGCCCCTCACTGTCCAACAGAGGAACTACACCCACCAGTACAAATGTGTGTCTCAGAACCCTGCGGAGGAGAAGACTGCTACAGTGAATATAACAGCAGTCTGTGGACTCAATGAGACTCAACCTACAAGCAGCATTCACAGTAAGACTTGGACACAACACTCTGTCCAATGCGTTGTTTAATCCTTTGACTTCATTTCATAGATGTGTGTAGTATTTACAGTCTGTGTGTGACATAGGCAAAAGAGATACAGGACAACCAAAATCAATAACAGATTAAGTTTTGTGGGAATCCAGGTCACATACAGAAGATAACTACAAGAAATGCTACTTTGGCTAATAATATATGTAAATACAAATACATATAAATAGTTCCAGAGAATAAATGCTTGAATAGTTGTCGCTTGTGTGAGAATCTATCATGACACCATCATGTTGTCATTAAAAAACACAATTACAGTTGTTAACTTCAATTTCAATTTATTTTTGTACAACCCTAAATCACAGCAGTCCTTTTGGAAGACGTCACAAAGATGTCGCTTCACCAACAGCAAATCAGAGAATCAAACAGTTCCAACACAGAAATGCAATAATAACAACACAACAGTTTATAGAATGAAATATATGAATCTCTATTATCTCTAATGTTAATCTAATCATATTTTTAATACATAATAACACTGCACATTTACTTGTGTCTCTTGTCTCCACAGATTGGGAGCAGTGGCTGTTCCGGATCCCTACGTTATTGTTATTTGTCGCACTGATCATTTCTGTGATTGTGATACACGTTACAACTGAAAGAAAAAGAGAGAAACAGCGCCCTCTGCTGGTCATATGACGCCATGAGAGAGACCGTCTACTGAAGAGGCCCTGTGATAACCCCGGTGTACAGTGAGAGTTAAAATCCCTCTAACTTGTGTTTGCTTGTACCTAAGGCACTTATGAATGTAAATTATTGAAATGGACTAATTGACCCGGTCTAGCTTTATAATATTCTGTACTGTACTCTTGACTTATTAAACAACCTGAAGACACTCGCTCCTCTCTTCTTTCTACACTAACACTTGGCCCGTTACATTATTATTCATTTATTTTGAAAACTTAATTATTTCAGTGCTGGTGCATTCACAGCTGCACAGGGAGTTTCACGCTTTTCAAGAAAGCAGCAGGTGGCAGTGGAACATCAATAACAGTCACTTCTTGGGAACGTCTAATCTTATTAAAATATTACTTGAAGGCTCCAGAAATAATCTATCTGTTCTGTTTTCAACAACTGTTTTCTCCCTGGTCTCTCTGGTCTCTTTCAGATCTTTCTCTTTTTCTCCAGTCTCTCTCTCTGGTCTCTCTCGCTTTCTCTGGTCCCTCTCTGTCTGGTCTCTTTGATCGATCTCTCTCCCTCTGGCCTCTCTCCGGTCTCTCGCTGGTCTCTTTCTGGTCTCTCGCTGGCCTCTCTCTGATCTCTGGTCTCTCTCTGGCCTCTCTGGTCTCTCACTGGTTTCTCTCGGGCTTCTCTCTGGTCTCTCTCTAGTCTATCTCTGGTCAGTCTCTGGTCTCTTTCTAGTCTCTCTCTGGCCTCTCTCTGGTCTCTCGCTGGCCTCTCTTGTCTGTCTCTGGTCTCTTTAGCCTCTTCCTAGTGTCTCTCTGGTCTCTCTTTGGTCAGTCTCTGATCTCTTTCTTGTCTCTCTCTGGTCTCTCTCTAGCCTTTTTCTAGTGTATCTCTGGTCTCTCTTTGGTATCACTTTGGTCTCCCTCTGGTCTCTCTCTGGAAGGCCCTGTGCTCTGGGTTTGAGAGCACAGAGAAGGCCGCCTCCTCTCCTTCCTCTCTCTCAGTTCTCTCTCAGTGTTCCTCAGTGACCAAACACCAGCTGGACTCCCGTCCGTCTACCGTGGGCTGTTCTCTGTGTGGAGCAGAGTGAAGAGGCAGAAGCAGAGCTCTTCTCTGCACTGGCTCCTACAGCGGCCCCTGGAGTTTCCTGCCTGGGCGGGGCCTGTTCTGCGGGGCCGTTTCAGTTCAGGAGGGGTAGTTTCGGTGCAGCCTCGGTGCAGCATCTCCTAGATATGAGTGGGCCTCAGCTGGAGGATTGGGAGGCCCTGGGAGTCCACCTGGGCTTGAGGTCTGCTCCTACTCTGGAGCGTCTCCTGGTTTTCTGGAGGGAGGGTCTGGCAGAGGAGGACTGGACTCTGGACACACAGTTCAAGCTCACTGACCCCTGACCCCACTGACCCCTGACCCAGCCTCATCCTCAGCCTAGACCTGGGCCCCTCCTCTGGGCCCCTGCTCGCCAGTCCAGTCGCTGCCTCTCTGGAGGCTGCTTCAGGGAAGACCTTGCAGCCTCATGATCCAGGCCCTGAACCACCAGAGACTGTGTGACCGAGCAGACACTGTGTGGAGGTCACACCTGGGCCCCGCCTTCAGACCGGCCTGGGGGGCCCTGTACAAGCCCCCTCTGACCAAGAGACAGGGGGACCTGCAGTGGAGGCTGTCAATGTCTTTGTGTGTCGGGTGAACAGGGCAGAGGGGGAGGGCTGTCCCTTCTGTGGGGAGAGGGAGACTGTGTTCCACTGCTTCTGGGAGTGTGGGAGGCTCATGCTGGAGCTGCTGAGGGGCCTCTTCAGTTCACTGGGGGCAGAGTTTAATGCACAGGTGTTTGGGGTATTCAGGTATTTTTTTTCCATGCCTCATGTTCTTCAGACAGTTTTGTATTTCGGGAAACACAGTTTCTCCAAATACACTCTCTGGCCTCTCTCTGGCCTCTCTCTGGTGTCTCTCTGGTGTCTCTCTGGTGTCTCTCTGGCGTCTCTCTGTGTCTCTCTGGCGTCTCTCTTTGGTCTCCCTCTGGTCTCTCTTTGGTCTCCCCCTGGTCTCTCTCTGGTCTCCCCCTGGTCTCCCTCTGGTCTCTCTTTGGTCTCCCCCTGGTCTCTCTTTGGTCTCCCCCTGGTCTCTCTCTGGTCTCCCCCTGGTCTCTCTCTGGTCTCTCTCTGGTCTCTCTCTGACTCACGGGGATCTGTCTCACACTAAAGTTCACATGTTATCTATTAAGACGAAGACAGCGTGTTGTTTTTGGATTTGCTCTAAAAAAATAAGTTTTACAAGACTCTTTCTGTCGGACCAACGACCTGTTACTATGGTAACAGAGAAGTTAGAGACCGAGCTTTAAATGAAAGAGACTGAGCAGTTCGTGGAAACGTTTCCATCAGATTAAAATATTTCCGTCTTTACAAGAAAAAGTGACGATGACGAGATAAGAACATGTTCAATAGACAGAGATCAGTGAGACTAGACTCAGACCTGACCTAGTCCTGGTTTAGTCCTGGTTCAGACCTGGTTCAGACCTGGTTCAGACCTGGTTCAGTCCTGGTTCAGTCCTGGTTCAGTCCTGGTTCAGACCTGGTCCAGACCATGGCCATCAGAGTCTTGCTTCTGTCCCTTTGCTGTTTGGGTAAGTGTTAGTTTTAATGTTCTCGTTCTCAGGCATTTTTCAGACTTTTCTCTTTGTTTCCATCATTCAAACGTAAACAGAGAATTTTCAAACACATCTGTGTAAAAACATGAAACGTTCATTTGTAAAAACAGAGAAATGCAAAAAGAAACATATTTGAAAGACTCACTATTTACTCTTTACCAGAAGGTTGTGTGAAAATCCAGCTCTATTTCAGTGCCACCTCCTGACCTCTTCTTGAGCCTTTCAAATGTGCTGCTAACAACAGAAATAAGAATAATAATAATAATAATAATGATAATGATAATAACAAAACATGTGGGAGATTGTAACGAGAGGAAAACAATTTTAGAGAAATATAAAGAAGAAAAAGGTGGTAATAATAGTATATAAATAATAATAAAGAATGCATGCCGCCGATTACTCCAAATACATCATAAAGCACTAACATGACAGATACCTTTACTCAAAAGTCACTCTGGTCTCTCCCTCTGGTCTCTCTCTCTGGTCTCTCCCTCTGGTCTCTCTCTCTAGTCTCTCTCTCTGGTCTCTCCCTCTGGTCTCTCCCTCTGGTCTCTCCCTCTGGTCTCTCCCTCTGGTCTCTCCCTCTGGTCTCTCCCTCTGGTCTCTCTCTCTGGTCTCTCCCTCTGGTCTCTCTCTCTAGTCTCTCTCTCTGGTCTCTCCCTCTGGTCTCTCTCTCTGGTCTCTCCCTCTGGTCTCTCCCTCTGGTCTCTCCCTCTGGTCTCTCCCTCTGGTCTCTCCCTCTGGTCTCTCCCTCTGGTCTCTCCCTCTGGTCTCTCCCTCTGGTCTCTCTCTCTGGTCTCTCCCTCTGGTCTCTCCCTCTGGTCTCTCCCTCTGGTCTCTCTCTCTGGTCTCTCCCTCTGGTCTCTCCCTCTGGTCTCTCTCTCTGGTCTCTCTCTCTGGTCTCTCTCTGGTCTCTCTCTGGTCTCTCCCTCTGGTCTCTCCCTCTGGTCTCTCCCTCTGGTCTCTCTCTCTGGTCTCTCCCTCTGGTCTCTCCCTCTGGTCTCTCTCTCTGGTCTCTCTCTCTGGTCTCTCTCTGGTCTCTCGCTCTGGTCTCTCGCTCTGGTCTCTCCCTCTGGTCTCTCCCTCTGGTCTCTCTCTCTGGTCTCTCTCTCTGGTCTCTCTCTCTGGTCTCTCTCTCTGGTCTCTCTCTCTGGTCTCTCTCTCTGGTCTCTCTCTCTGGTCTCTCTCTCTGGTCTCTCTCTCTGGTCTCTCTCTCTGGTCTCTCCCTCTGGTCTCTCTCTCTGGTCTCTCTCTTTGGTCTCCCCCTGGTCTCTCTCTGGTCTCCCCCTGGTCTCTCTTTGGTCTCTCTTTGGTCTCCCCCTGGTCTCTCTCTGGTCTCCCCCTGGTCTCTCTCTGGTCTCTCGGGTCTCTCGGGTCTCTCGGGTCTCTCTCTGGTCTCTCCCTCTGGTCTCTCTCTTTGGTCTCCCTCTGGTCTCTCTCTGGTCTCTCTTTGGTCTCCCCCTGGTCTCTCTCTGGTCTCCCCCTGGTCTCTCTCTGGTCTCTCGGGTCTCTCTCTGACTCACGGGGATCTGTCTCACACTAAAGTTCACATGTTATCTATTAAGACGAAGACAGCGTGTTGTTTTTGGATTTGCTCTAAAAAAATAAGTTTTACAAGACTCTTTCTGTCGGACCAACGACCTGTTACTATGGTAACAGAGAAGTTAGAGACCGAGCTTTAAATGAAAGAGACTGAGCAGTTCGTGGAAACGTTTCCATCAGATTAAAATATTTCCGTCTTTACAAGAAAAAGTGACGATGACGAGATAAGAACATGTTCAATAGACAGAGATCAGTGAGACTAGACTCAGACCTGACCTAGTCCTGGTTTAGTCCTGGTTCAGACCTGGTTCAGACCTGGTTCAGTCCTGGTTCAGACCTGGTTCAGACCTGGTTCAGACCTGGTTCAGACCTGGTTCAGTCCTGGTTCAGACCTGGTTCAGTCCTGGTTCAGTCCTGGTTCAGACCTGGTTCAGACCTGGTTCAGACCTGGTTCAGTCCTGGTTCAGACCTGCTTTAGACCTGGTTCAGACCTGGTTCAGACCTGGTTCAGACCTGGTTCAGTCCTGGTTCAGACCTGGTTCAGACCTGGTTCAGACCTGGTTCAGTCCTGGTTCAGTCCTGGTTCAGACCTGGTTCAGACCTGGTCCAGACCATGGCCATCAGAGTCTTGCTTCTGTCCCTTTGCTGTTTGGGTAAGTGTTAGTTTTAATGTTCTCGTTCTCAGGCATTTTTCAGACTTTTCTCTTTGTTTCCATCGTTCAAACGTAAACAGAGAATTTTCAAACACATCTGTGTAAAAACATGAAACGTTCATTTGTAAAAACAGAGAAATGCAAAAAGAAACATATTTGAAAGACTCACTATTTACTCTTTACCAGAAGGTTGTGTGAAAATCCAGCTCTATTTCAGTGCCACCTCCTGACCTCTTCTTGAGCCTTTCAAATGTGCTGCTAACAACAGAAATAAGAATAATAATAATAATAATAATAATGATGATAATAACAAAACATGTGGGAGATTGTAACGAGAGGAAAACAACTTTTAGAGAAATATAAAGAAGAAAAAGGTGGTAATAATAGTATATAAATAATAATAAAGAATGCATGCCGCCGATTACTCCAAATACATCATAAAGCACTAACATGACAGATACCTTTACTCAAAAGTCACTCTGGTCTCTCTCTCTGGTCTCTCCCTCTGGTCTCTCCCTCTGGTCTCTCCCTCTGGTCTCTCCCTCTGGTCTCTCCCTCTGGTCTCTCTATCTGGTCTCTCTCTCTGGTCTCTCTCTCTGGTCTCTCCCTCTGGTCTCTCCCTCTGGTCTCTCTCTCTGGTCTCTCCCTCTGGTCTCTCCCTCTGGTCTCTCTCTCTGGTCTCTCTCTCTGGTCTCTCCCTCTGGTCTCTCCCTCTGGTCTCTCTCTTTGGTCTCCCCCTGGTCTCTCTCTGGTCTCCCCCTGGTCTCTCTCTGGTCTCTCGGGTCTCTCGGGTCTCTCTCTGACTCACGGGGATCTGTCTCACACTAAAGTTCACATGTTATCTATTAAGACGAAGACAGCGTGTTGTTTTTGGATTTGCTCTAAAAAAATAAGTTTTACAAGACTCTTTCTGTCGGACCAACGACCTGTTACTATGGTAACAGAGAAGTTAGAGACCGAGCTTTAAATGAAAGAGACTGAGCAGTTCGTGGAAACGTTTCCATCAGATTAAAATATTTCCGTCTTTACAAGAAAAAGTGACGATGACGAGATAAGAACATGTTCAAGAGACAGAGATCAGTGAGACTAGACTCAGACCTGACCTAGTCCTGGTTTAGTCCTGGTTCAGACCTGGTTCAGACCTGGTTCAGACCTGGTTCAGTCCTGGTTCAGACCTGCTTTAGACCTGGTTCAGACCTGGTTCAGACCTGGTTCAGACCTGGTTCAGACCTGGTTCAGTCCTGGTTCAGTCCTGGTTCAGTCCTGGTTCAGTCCTGGTTCAGTCCTGGTTCACACCTGCTTTAGACCTGGTTCAGACCTGGTTCAGACCTGGTTCAGTCCTGGTTCAGACCTGGTTCAGACCTGGTTCAGTCCTGGTTCAGTCCTGGTTCAGTCCTGGTTCAGACCTGCTTTAGACCTGGTT
The DNA here is from genome assembly GCA_964034765.1 of Knipowitschia caucasica. NCBI lineage: Eukaryota > Metazoa > Chordata > Actinopteri > Gobiiformes > Gobiidae > Knipowitschia > Knipowitschia caucasica. Next base: position 43,508,379 of record OZ035825.1, read on the forward strand.
CAGACCTGGTTCAGACCTGGTTCAGTCCTGGTTCAGACCTGGTTCAGACCTGGTTCAGTCCTGGTTCAGTCCTGGTTCAGACCTGGTTCAGACCTGGTTCAGACCTGGTTCAGACCTGGTTCAGTCCTGGTTCAGACCTGCTTTAGACCTGGTTCAGACCTGGTTCAGACCTGGTTCAGTCCTGGTTCAGACCTGGTTCAGACCTGGTTCAGACCTGGTTCAGACCTGGTTCAGTCCTGGTTCAGTCCTGGTTCAGACCTGGTTCAGACCTGGTCCAGACCATGGCCATCAGAGTCTTGCTTCTGTCCCTTTGCTGTTTGGGTAAGTGTTAGTTTTAATTTTCTCGTTCTCAGGCATTTTTCAGACTTTTCTCTTTGTTTCCATCGTTCAAACGTAAACAGAGAATTTTCAAACACATCTGTGTAAAAACATGAAAAGTTCATTTGTAAAAACAGAGAAATGCAAAAAGAAACATATTTGAAAGACTCACTATTTACTCTTTACCAGAAGGTTGTGTGAAAATCCAGCTCTATTTCAGTGCCACCTCCTGACCTCTTCTTGAGCCTTTCAAATGTGCTGCTAACAACAGAAATAAGAATAATAATAATAATAATAATAATGATAATAATGGTAATAACAAAACATGTGGGAGATTGTAACGAGAGGAAAACAACTTTTAGAGAAATATAAAGAAGAAAAAGGTGGTAATAATAGTATATAAATAATAATAAAGAATGCATGCCGCCGATTACTCCAAATACATCATAAAGCACTAACATGACAGATACCTTTACTCAAAAGTCACTCTGGTCTCTCCCTCTGGTCTCTCTCTCTGGTCTCTCCCTCTGGTCTCTCTCTGGTCTCTCTCTGGTCTCTCTCTGGTCTCTCTCTGGTCTCTCTCTGGTCTCTCTCTGGTCTCTCTCTGGTCTCTCTCTGGTCTCTCTCTGGTCTCTCTCTCTGGTCTCTCTCTGGTCTCTCTCTCTGGTCTCTCTGGTTTCTCTCTCTGGTCTCTCTCTCTGGTCTCTCTCTGGTCTCTCTCTGGTCTCTCTCTATGGTCTCTCTTTCTGGTCTCTCTTTCTGGTCTCTCTCTGGTCTCTCTCTCTGGTCTCTCTCTCTGGTCTCTCTCTTGTTGGTCTCTCTCTCTGGTCTCTCTCTCTCTGGTCTCTCGCTCTGGTCTCTCTCTCTCTGGTCGCTCTCTGGTCTCTCTCTGGTCTCTCTCTCTGGTCTCTCTCTCTCTGGTCTCTCTCTCTCTGGTCTCTCTCCCTCTGGTCTCTCTCTGGTCTCCCTCTGGTCTCTCTGGTCTCTCTCTCTGGTCTCTCTCTGGTCTCTCTCTGGTCTCTCTCAGGTCTCTCTGCTCTCTCTCTGGTCTCTCTCTCTGGTCTCTCTCTCTGGTCTCTCTCTCTGGTCTCTCTCTCTGGTCTCTCTCTTGTTGGTCTCTCTCTCTGGTCTCTCTCTCTGGTCTCTCTCTCTGGTCTCTCTCTCTCTGGTCTCTCGCTCTGGTCTCTCGCTCTGGTCTCTCTCTCTCTGGTCGCTCTCTGGTCTCTCTCTGGTCTCTCTCTCTCTGGTCTCTCTCTCTCTGGTCTCTCTCCCTCTGGTCTCTCTCTGGTCTCCCTCTGGTCTCTCTCTCTGGTCTCTCTCTGGTCTCTCTCTGGTCTCTCTCAGGTCTCTCTCAGGTCTCTCTCTCTGATCTCTCTCTCTGGTTTCTCTCTCTCTGGTTTCTCTCTCTGGTCTCTCTCTCTGGTCTCTCTCTCTGGTCTCTCTCTCTGGTCTCTCTCTCTCTGGTCTCTCTCTCTGGTCTCTCTCTCTCTGGTCTCTCTCTGGTCTCTCTCTGGTCTCTCTCTCTGGTCTCTCTCTCTCTAGTCTCTCTTTCTCTGGTCTCTCTCTGGTCTCTCTCTGGTCTCTCTCTAGTCTCTCTCCCTCTGGTCTCTCTCTGGTCTCTCTCTCTGATCTCTCTCTCTGGTTTCTCTCTCTCTGGTTTCTCTCTCTGGTCTCTCTCTCTGGTCTCTCTCTCTGGTCTCTCTCTGGTCTCTCTCTCTGGTCTCTCTCTGGTCTCTCTGGTCTCCCTCTGGTCTCTCTCTCAGGTCTCTCTATCTGGTCTCTCTCTCTGATCTCTCCCTCTGGGTTTTCTCTCTCTGGTTTCTCTCTCTGCTCTCTCTCTGGTCTCTCTCTCTGGTCTCTCTCTGGTCTCTTTCTCTGGTCTCTCTCTCTGGTCTCTCTCTGGTCTCTCTCCCTCAGTTCTCTCTCTCTGATCTCTCTCTCTAGTTTCTCTCTCTGGTCTCTCTCTGGTCTCTCTCTCTGGTCTCTCTCTCTGGTCTCTTTCTGGTCTCTCTCTCTCTGGTCTCTCTCTGGTCTCTCTCTCTCTGGTCTCTCTCTCTCTGGTCTCTCTCTGGTCTCTCTCTCTCTGGTCTCTCTCTGGTCTCTCTCTCTGGTCTCTCTCTCTGGTCTCTCTCTGGTCTCTCTCTCTGTCTCTCTCTGGTCTCTCTCTGGTCTCTTTGTGATTTACTGATTGTGATGAATAGTGCAGCTCGAGTGCGACCGCAGTGTTCCTCAGTTGTGTGTCGCCCTGTGTCATGTGACCCACAGCCGCCATTTTGTAACACAACTTCCCTGTGTGCAGGGGTCCTGGGAGACACACACAACTCATCAGGTAACACACACACACCAATCATCAGGTAACACACACACACACACAACTCATCAGGTAACATGCTAACAGAAATAATAATAATAATAATAATGATAATAATGGTAATAACAAAACATGTGGGAGATTGTAACGAGAGGAAAACAACTTTTAGAGAAATATAAAGAAGAAAAAGGTGGTAATAATAGTATATAAATAATAATAAAGAATGCATGCCGCCGATTACTCCAAATACATCATAAAGCACTAACATGACAGATACCTTTACTCAAAAGTCACTCTGGTCCCTCTGGTCTCTCCCTCTGGTCTCTCTCTGGTCTCTCTCTCTGGTCTCCCTCTGGTCTCTCTCTCTGGTCTCTCTCTCTAGTCTCTCTCTCTGGTCTCTCTCTCTCTGGTCTCTCTGTGTTTGTTTTTCTTAGTGACAGTGTCTCCTGTTCCAGGGCCTTACAGTCTGAGGCTGGAGGGAGGAGCCAGTCGCTGTCAGGGGGAGGTGCAGCTGCAGAGACCAGGTCTGGACTGGACTCCACTGGCTACGGACTCTGGCAACCCACTGGGTCAGAACGAGATTCCTCTGGAGTTTGGATCCAGAGTTTGCTCTGCGCTGGACTGTGGCCCTGCTCTGAATCTGGAGATAAAAACAACGCATGATCGAAAAGCTGTGAAATTCAATAGAGACTGTGTTGAAACTGAACTGATCGACTGTTTTGAGAAAGACACATTGGTCTCTCTTCTCAGTCTGCAGCTCAAGTGCTCAGGTCAGAGACACTCACCTTTTCACACCAACATTTAGAACTTTATTACATGCTCAGATTATAATCTCTGGCTGTCGTCAGCGCCAATACTTTAACCAGAATTCATTTGTCTCCTTTCCAGTAGTAGATTATGGATTGTGATGTTGAAGTAATGACGCCTATAACAACAGTATAACATCTATAACAGAAATAACAATTTCCATAATAATAAATAATGACAACCATAACAATAACCCCAATAAATGCACTAATATAGACACATCATATTATTAGACAGTATTATATAAAAATAATAATATAATAGTTCACATAATAGTTCGTATATAGTATAATATGAGTATAGTAATAATAATAATAATAGCAACTATAATATATATAATTTCATAATTTCAGTGGCTGCGTCCAAATTTCTACTCATCTTCCCTACGTAGGCATGGTTCGTAGGCATCGTGACGTCACTTCCGCATGTGCCGGACATTATAGGGGTGTCCAAATTCGAAGTGGCGAGGTAGGGAGTGTAGGTGTCATGCCCTCGTCTCACTGGAAACACTTTTGGAGAAGATTTGAAGGATACATCTGATGTATGAGTCACGGCCGTGCATGTGCGGAACTCTGTTTGGCATTAACTTGTAAACAGCTCACTGGCCTCGGACCTGGAGCTAACATGTGTCTATGGTAAGTACTGCTAAACGTTACTGTTGAGTTATGAACACGACTGTTATGATCAAACACAGGCTTAAGTTAGATCTGCCACAGATGTATGTTTTAACCTTGTTATATCTGCTGTGACTAGTTTGTCCCGAAAAGATTAGATAATGCTACGAGGCTAGCAAGTTTATTCAGATTCAGTTTTTGAACAAGAAAAATCATGTTGTGTTTTATCTTTAGAGGGAAACAAACCCATTGATTAAATATTAAAGCCACACTGAGGAAACAGTCACGTTTTCATAGAAAAAGACTCAACAGTCCATGGAGACAGCAGCTAAATTATGCTGACACGTGTTTTCTGTATTATAGATTATGATTAGATTATTATTTAATCATTTATTTACATTTACTGTATATATTGATAGAATTGGCCGAGGCTCATTATGAAGCACTTTTCTTACAATAGTCTGATGGAAATATGTATAGTAGGATATAAGCACATTATACAGACGTTTCTTTTAAAAGACATTTGCAAATGACAAAGTCTCACTTCCACAAACACAGGTTTAAAGTGGTTAGCCATGCTTCTAAGTTGGTTATTTGTGTGTATATTTCTATTTATTCTTCTGTTACTCCTCAGAGCGTCTGTTTCTCCTGCTGTGAAAGTTGTACCTTTAATATTAAATACAGGAAGGATTTCTGTATTTTATTTTATTATATATATATTTTACATTTCTTTATGTTTTTGTGTGTTTATTTAGTTATAACAGATAAACATCAAACAACAATCTGTAAACATCACCAGCGGAAAATCATACATTTGTATGTACTTTACAGGTCGTCATCCCCACACCACCCCCAAGGATGTGTTGGTGCAGTCTACATACAAACGTATACAAACGTGCACATTTGTACAAATCTGTATTTTATTTTTAACACGTTTATTGCAATTTGAAAGAAGCAAGGCCCCTAATAACTATAATTGAATATGAAGTTTGAAAAGAATCCTAAATGTGTGGCATCCATGTTTTAATTTATGTTGTTTGCTCTACCAACTGAGCCACTGTCGCTCCTGCGGGGCGGGGCGACAGTGGCTCAGTTGGTAGAGCATTGGCCTTGGAGTCTGAAGGTTGTGGGTTCGAGGACACCACAAGACTTACTTCACGTCTCCCATTCTTGTCTGCTGTTGTTGTGTCCTAAGGGAAGACACTTAACCCCCCTTTGTCTGATTGAAAGATCTCAGCTCCTATGGACTCACCACCTGCAGGAGGATCAGTGAGGGGCTGGTGCTATGTGAACTGTAGCTCTGACTGCCACCCCCCCAACCCAGAGATGGATTGAGGGGAAGAAAATGGATGGATGTTCTTCTTTATCAGAGACTTCTGGTGAAATTAACTTTGACTTTTTCTGACTGCAACAAAATCACACACCATCATTTCTCCTTCATCACCTTCATCACCTCCTGCTTCTCCTCCATCACCTCCTGCTTCACCTCCTGCTTCACCTCCATCACCTCCTGCTTCACCTCCATCACCTCCTGCTTCTCCTCCATCACCTCCTGCTTCTCCTCCATCACCTCCTGCTTCACCTCCATCACCTCCTGCTTCACCTCCATCACCTCCTGCTTCTCCTCCATCACCTCCTGCTTCACCTCCATCAACTCCTGCTTCACCTCCATCACCTCCTGCTTCTCCTCCATCACCTCCTGCTTCACCTCCATCACCTCCTGCTTCTCCTCCATCACCTCCTGCTTCACCTCCATCACCTCCTGCTTCTCCTTCATCACCTCCTGCTTCACCTCCATCACCTCCTGCTTCACCTCCATCACCTCCTGCTTCTCCTTCATCACCTCCTGCTTCACCTCCATCACCTCCTGCTTCACCTCCATCACCTCCTGCTTCACCTCCATCACCTCCTGCTTCTCCTCCATCACCTCCTGCTTCTCCTCCATCACCTCCTGCTTCACCTCCATCACCTCCTGCTTCACCTCCTGCTTCTCCTTCATCACCTCCTGCTTCACCTCCATCACCGCCTGCTTCTCCTCCATCACCTCCTGCTTCACCTCCATCACCTCCTGCTTCTCCTCCATCACCGCCTGCTTCACCTCCATCATCTCCTGCTTCACCTCCATCACCTCCTGCTTCTCCTCCATCACCTCCTGCTTCACCTCCATCATCTCCTGCTTCACCTCCATCACCTCCTGCTTCTCCTGCAGGAGCAACAGCAGAGTCCTGGGCGTTTGCCTCTGACACAGGTCTCTACAGTGTGCGCTTCAGAGAAGAACCTGGAAATAAAAAATACAAAAATCAAACTTGCTGATTTTATCATGATTTTGTTCTTTGTGTCTGAAGTGTAAAGCCTCTTTGTGTGTCATGAGAAGTGAGGTATCATTTACACAAGTAATACACTGGGGCAAAAAAGTATTTAGTCAGCCACCGATTGTCCAAGTTCTCCCACTTAAAATAATGACAGAGGTCTGTAATTTTCATCATAGGTACACTTCAACTGTGAGAGACAGAATGTGGAAAAAAAACCAGGAATTCACATTGTAGGATTTTTAAAGAGTTTATTTGTAAATTATGGTGGAAAATAAGTATCTGGTCACTTCAAACAAGGAAGATCTCTGGCTCTCACAGACCAGTAACTTCTTCTTTAAGAAGCTCTTCTGTCCTCCACTCGTTACCTGTATTAATGGCACTTGTAGGTTACCCCAAAGCTGTCTAAACTTTGAATAAAATCTAATTCACTTCAATGAAAATCCAACAACTCCACTATCATATCCCTCCTGTTTTTCATTAAAAGAATTAACCACATTCAATGTTTAGTAAACCAACTTAAAGATGGAACACAATGAAATTAATAAAAACACAGTATGACATTTGAATCCAAGTTGTGTCGACTCAACTTAGAGACCCCTCTTGACATGTGTCTTATAAAAATCTCATTGGTTACAAAACACACACATAAAATAACTCAAAAAAAATATCTACTGTATATAATTACTCCCCCCTTTTTGAGACATTATCTATGGCTCAATATTAATCTGTAGGATGTGAAAAAGAAACAAATAACCCATTTATTCATGTAATTAAATGTAGCATCAAAAATGTTTTTAAACTAAACGTTCATTTGAAATGTATTAAACTGAAATGTATTCACCTGAAATGTGTCAACTTTGGTTATCAAATTGACACCACACACCCCAAAAAGCCTATTGTCCAGTAACACCTGTTGTAGACACGCCTCCACACCCCATCTTCTGCAGCCAGCATGTCCAGCCCCATCCAGCACAGCACCATCATGTCCAGCTCGCAAGCCCCCGCCGGCGGGGGCAAACGAGAAAAAAAATGTATCTGCTGGCAATAGAGGGATCCTACGGTCACGTGACTAGCAGCCACGGCAGCCATACTGGAGGACAACCTCGGCGAGTAACAGCCCTGCTAGCTATCTATAACTGGACGTTCAAAACTAGAACTCTCTCGAACTACATGAAAACTGAACATAGAATTTGAAACTTCAGCAGTTAGTGACCCAAATATATACTCAACCTAAATTCATGAATCAGATCCTCTGAAAATGCGTCCTAAAATGTATTATTAATGTTTATCGTTACATCCAGGTTTACCGCGGTCGCATATTGTCGCATTAAAACAGTGTTTTTTCATGAAAACGTGAACAGAAAATTCTGAAAACCTCTGTGCACGTGTATTAAGAATGTATATGTATAATGTATCCTCTGATTAACATTTAATGTGTTTATTGTTACACCATGGATCTATGTGTGGCTACACTGCAGTGGAAATAATGAGATTACATTCAAATCAATGGAGCTTTCTGCGTCTACTGTGAGGAGCCGTATATTTTATTAATAAATACTAGTACGGGGCACCCTCGAGCACGGCTCAGTCGTTCACATGTCTGCTGGCCTTCGGTAAGTCAGATACCCTGTGAACCGGGTCAGGTCCTGTGTGAGACCAAATATATAACAGCTATGCTACAAGCTAAGCTACAGTCTATGGAGCAACCCCACGTTGCAGTCAGACAGATATGTTTTATCCTTAAACTTCTGTTTGTTTCGGAATAACACTAAATCCGCCATCAAATTGATTTTACTTAGCAGAAATGAAATGATCCATATTCGGGCGCTCTGGGGGCTATTAGTTTTTGTTGTTGCGTATGGTTGTGCGATTTCTCTCTCGTTTCTTTGAGATGTCTTTTGTTTTTGAGCCGTGTGAAGTAAGGACGGCTGGCAGTCGGTAACACAACTTATTTTCTCTGTCTCTCCTTTTGCTGCAGCCAAAAACGGCAAAAATGTTGAACATGTTTATGCGGTCCCGGGTGCACGCCACTATCATACAGCGTTTGCTTGTCCTCCAGTATGGTTCGAGGCATCGTGACGTCACGTGAGATATCTCTATAGCAGATGAATTTTGAACTTCATAATCCACAAGCTATATATCATTTTAAAGCTTATTTTCTCTGCTATATTTATATGCAAGTGTAAACGATATCAGACTTTGCATTAAAAAGCTATAATGCATAATATGGGCACAAAATAAATCGTGTTTGTAGAAGTTTCTTACCTTTCGTCTTCTGCAGCTCCTACAAATTAGACTTTCCCCATCCTTGCTTAGTCTCTTTCTCTCCGTATGTCTTCAGTGAAAAAGAATATCCACTTGTATTTCCCAAAGTATAATCCATTTTTTCAGAAATAATCCAAAAATGTGCATTTTTCTGTTGCAAAAAAAAAAAAGTTCTGAAAAATGTTCAGGCTTCTCTTTCACATTTCACCAAGTTTGAGCTTTGTTTAGCCACAAACATCATATCCACGTGTTCCTTGAGTCCTTAGCTTTAAAAAGAGAGGTTCCATGAAAAGAAAGGAGCAGGTTTTAGTCCACAGGACCCTTGTGAAAAAGACAAACCGCATCCACTTGCAGAGGGGTCCATTTTTGCCGTTGTTGATTAGCATGGCTAGCGCAATGTGCTAGCACTGAATGATTGACGTGTCTAAGTAGCCAATAAAAAGAGCTTTCTTTTGATGGGTGGGACTTGTAGGAACTCTTTTCATTTTCACAGTAAAAGCGTGCGTAAAGACGCTGTTAGTACTGCTGTGCATATTTTATATGCATTTACACTACTAAAAAAATAATTTTGAAAAAATGTAAAATAAAATCACACAGATTTGTAACTTATAAGTACCAAAACTAAAAAATATGCTTTTTATGATGGTGAAATGTTAGTAAAGCAGTTTGGCACATTTTGGCACACATTTTGCCAAATTGGTTCCAAATGGCAAATGGCGACAGTAGCTCAGTTGGTAGAGCATTGGCCTTAAGGCCAGAAGGTCGTGGGTTCAATTCCCACCTCTGCACCTTCTCCACCGACTCCCACTGATGACTGCTGTCGTTGTGTCCTTGGGCAAGACACTTAACCCCACTTTGCCCAAAGCCCCCACTGAAAGATCAAGGCTATGCTCACACTCAGAGAGCAGCCGTCCTCCTATGGACTCACCACCTGCAGAGGGTCAGTGAGGGGCTGGTGCTATGAGACTTGGGTGGCATCTCTGACTGCCACCCCCCTGACCCAGAAATGGATTAAAGGGTAGAAAATGGATGGATGGATGGGTTCCAAATGGCACTACTTGATAAAAAAGAGAAACTGCATAAAAACTATAAAACTTAGAAGTCTGAAACTTTACACAGTTGTTGTCAACAACACAATGAACAAATTAGCGTTGAAAATTTTCTTCTTCCAATGAAGTAGGCTTTTTAGGGCATTTATACATTGAATTTTTTAGGCAAGGCTAAAAAAAAATAGGAATGGCATGCATTAATTCGGTGTATATTTACATAAACTAGAAGGGCCTAGCTTTAAAATGATGAATCACACAAGCATGTGAGATGTAAGATGTGTTTTTAAATAAGCAAAGACATTTGGGTATGCCAAACTTTTGTGCACGAGCCAAAACAGATGTAGGAGTTTAAGAGGTTAGAAAACTGGAAACATCCAGTTCTCAGATCTTTGCACAAAGGTGATGTCTTCGGTCAACCCAGTCTTTCAGATTTTTTGGAAATCTGCAAAATGTCCCAATAACACACAGAGTCAAGTTGTTGATTTGAGTCTGACCTCTGGATGACCCTTTGCATCATTGCTTCTGTCGTTGCAGCATTTAGCCGTTGGTTTGGCCTGCTGGTTTGGCCTGCTGGTTTGCTGGTTGATGATTGGTGGGGGGTGGGAGTGGGCGTCTCCTTCACAGGAATGAACTTCGTGGTGTTTTAGGTTTTTGCCGGATGCTGTGCCGGGAACGACTAAACACTGTCCCCAGACGTCCCTCTCTCAGCTGAGACAGAAACAAACTCAGAAACAGAACAAAACATTAGTTGACAATTCTGTTAATTTAAAGTTATTTCACCCCAATATTATTTCATATTATTGGTGAAATAATATCTTAGTCCTAATGTTTATTCCTATTTTATAGTCTGTTAGTTCAGTCAGTTAAGTCCTAGACACAGAAGACAAACACTCTTTTACATGACGCCACCCCTGTGTGCCTTCACTCCATGAAGTGGAACAATGTAAAGAAGAATAGACTTCACACACACAAAATGACTAGTCTCACCTCACAAAACAAACAAAATCTTCAAATCAAACCCAAAAATAAACATAAAAGTCTACTTGTGTGCACAAAATACCAGCTTTTGTGATCATAAGCAAACAAAAATCAAAAATCTGAGCTAACTTTGAGTCTTATTAATTATCAGGTTCAGGTTCAGGCCTAATTCTTTTGAGCTCGCACTAAATGTTGTAACTTGTAAAGTTGTCTAATCACAAGAATTTAAACAGTTTAAGTAAAGTCAAATCTATCTATAATTCTCTAATTTCATTACCAAATTACTAAAGCCCAAAGGACGAGAAAGGCCAGAGACACAGTCCAACAGACAGAAGAAAGTAGAAGAAGAGGGGTGTCCTTACCGTATGTGGCGGGAGTTTCAGAGAAACTACAAAGAATCTTTAGGCAACACAAAATCCCTGTGTATTTCAAACCTTTCAACACGTTAAGACAGAAATTAGTGCATCCTAAAGACAAAACACCCAGACACAAACAGAGCAATGTGGTGTATTCAATTAAATGTAGTGAAACTAAACAAACTCTACAGAAACGACTTTACCAACATCGTAGAGAAAACTCTAGTGGGCCACAGTCGGCTGTTCATCTCCACCTCAAGGCCTCCAACCACACGGTGGATGACACAGAGGTTAAAATTCTGGCTCGGGAGAAGAATTGGTTTGAGAGAGGGGTGAAAGAAGCCATTTTTGTGAGGAAACAAAAACCTTCTCTTAACAGAGGAGGAGGGTTAAGATTTGTTTTGCCTCGCATCTATGACGACATCCTAAAAACAACGCCCTAACTTTTGACAAGGTCAGTGACATGCTAATGAGTTAGGAGGGGTGAGACCTGCACTCCACTTGAGCATCCCAGCAGACAATAGGTCTGTGACATGCTAATGAGTTAGGGTCGTTAGCCTCAGCAGGGTCGTTAGATCTGCTCCCTTCTACATCAAGCAGACCTTAGATTGTTTATGAGTTAGTATCAGGATTAGGGTGTGGCTAACCACACCCATAGGTTATAAATCTCCAACGCGCGGTCTGAGAATTCATTCCCTGAAGAAGTCCTTTGGATTGAGGACGAAACGTTGGGAAAACTTGCTAAGAAGTACAGATGATGGGTGAGAATCCTTCCTTTGCTTCATTACCAAATGTTTCACCAGTGAAATGTTTATCACTGGTTCCACCACTTTTTAATTATTTTTGTTAATGTAGCAAGCATTAACAAAAGTAGTTAAAATAAAACAAACTTACTACTCCACTCAACTAGAGTTTAGCAGACGGGAGGGACAGAATTAGGAGCAAGGAAGAAGGGGGATGAGGGGGAACAGGGAGCAGCAGAAAGGGAGGAGGGGGAAGAGGGGGAAGGCAGAAGGGGACACAAGGGCTGCACCTCAAACGTGCACGCACGCACTCAGACTTTAGGCCTTTATATCTAAAATTTAATGTCCAATTTCAATTATCCATCCATCCATTTTCTTCCGCTTTATCCGTTGCCGGGTCGCGGGGGCAGCAGTCTAAGCAGAGACGCCCAGACTTCCCTATCCACACACACTTCCTCCAGCTCGTCCGGGGGGACCCCAAGACGTTCCCAGGCCAGCTGAGAGACATAGTCCCTCCAGCGTGTCCTGGGTCTTCCCCGGGGCCTCCTCCCGGTGGGACGTGCCCGGAACACCTCCCCAGGAAGGCGTCCAGGAGGCATCCTGAACAGATGCCCGAGCCATCTCAACTGGTTCCTCTCGACGTGGAGAAGCAGCGGCTCTACTCCGAGCTCCTCCCGTGTGACTGAGCTCCTCACCCTATCTCTAAGGGAGCGCCCAGCCACTCTGCGGAGGAAGCTCAATTCGACCGCTTGTATACGCGATCTCGTTCTTTCGGTCATTACCCACAGCTCATGACCATAGGTGAGGGAGGGACCGAAGATTGACCGGTAAATCGAGAGCTTCGCCTTTCGGCTCAGCTCCCTCTTTACCACAACGGTCCGATACAGAGACCGCATCAATGCGCACGCTGCACCGATCCGCCTGTCAATCTCACGCTCCATTCTTCCCTCACTCGTGAACAAGACCCCGAGATACTTGAACTCCTCCACTTGAGGAAGGACCTCTCCACCCACCCGGAGCGGGCAAGGCACCTTTTTCCGGTCGAGCACCATGGCCTCAAATTTGGAGGTGCTGATTCTCATCCCAGCCGCTTCGCACTCGGCTGCAAACCGTCCCAGTGCATGCTGCAGGTCCTGGTTCGTTGGAGCCAGCAGGACGACATCATCCGCAAAAAGTAGAGATGAAATCCTGTGGTTCCCGAACCGGACCCCCTCCGGCCCCTGGCTGCGCCTAGAAATTCTGTCCATAAATACAGTGAACAGAACCGGTGACAAAGGGCAGCCTTGGCGGAGGCCAACATGCACCGGGAACAGGTCTGACTTACTGCCGGCAATGCGAACACAGCTCTGACTCCGGTCATACAGGGACCGGACGGCCCTCAGCAGAGGACCCCGGACCCCGTACTCCCGGAGGACCCCCCAAAGGACACCCCGGGGAACACGGTCGAACGCCTTCTCCATATCCACAAAGCACATGTGGACACGTTGGGCGAACTCCCATGAACCCTCGAGTATCCGATGGTGAGTATAGAGCTGGTCCAGTGTTCCGCGACCGGGACGAAAACCACACTGCTCCTCCTGAATCCGAGATTCGACCATCGGACGTAGCCTCTTCTCCAGTACCTTGGAGTAGACCTTACCGGGAAGGCTGAGGAGTGTGATCCCACGATAATTGGAACACACCCTCCGGTCCCCCTTCTTGTAGAGAGGGACCACCACCCCGGTCTGCCACTCCATTGGCACCGCCCCCGATCGCCACGCGATGCTGCAGAGACGTGTCAGCCAAGACAGTCCTACAACATCCAGAGACTTTAGATAGTCAGGACGGATCTCATCCACTCCCGGCGCCTTGCCACCATGGAGGCTGCCAACCACCTTGGTGCCCTCGGCCAGGGAGATGGAAGTGTCCGCCCCAAAATCCTCAGCCTCTGCCTCCTGGACGGAGGACGTGACAGGGGGATTGAGGAGAACCTCGAAGTATTCCTTCCACCGCCCGACAATATCCCCAGTCGAGGTCAGCAGCCCTCCACCCGCACCATACACGGCGTTGGCAAAGAAGTGCTTCCCCCTCCTGAGGCGCCGGACGGTTTGCCAGAACCTCTTCGAGGCCAACCGATAGTCATGCTCCATGGACTCTCCGAACTCCTCCCAGTCCCGGGTTTTTGCCTCTGCAACAGCCCGGGCCGCGGCACGTTTGGCCTGCCGGTACTGGACAGCTGCCTCAGGAGTCCCACGAACCATCATTGCTCGATAGGACTCCTTCTTCAGCCTGACGGCATCCCTTACTGCCGGTGTCCACCACCGGGTTCGGGGATTGCCGCCGGGACCAGCACCAGAGACCTTGCGACCACAGCTACGAGCCGCCGCATTGGCGATAGAGGAAGAGAACATGGTCCACTCGGACTCGATGTCCCCCTCCTCTGCCGGGACCTGGGAGAAGCTCTCCCGGAGGTGTGAGTTGAAAGTCCGTTTGACAGGGGGCTCAGCGAGACGTTCCCAGCAAACCCTCACTACACGCTTGGGTCTGCCAGGTCTGACCGGCCTCCTGCCCTGCCAGCGGATCCAACTCACGACCAGGTGATGATCGGTTGACAGCTCCGCCCCTCTCTTCACCCGAGTGTCTGAGACACGCGGTCGAAGGTCAGATGATACGACAACAAAGTCGATCATCTACATCGATAATAAAATTATTATTTTAGAAAACATTTTGTCGTCTTATTATGCAGGCTACCACAAAGTTCTACCAAAAAGTCATTAATCGGCTGAAGAAAAAAAAACCACTCTCAAAATGTTCCATTTTCCCTCGAAAATGGCCAGATCTGGTTTTCCAACTACACGAATGCGTCCATAGTGCAGAATTTGTTTTCTCTCAGGATGTTTTTTCACCCAGTGGAAAGAAGTTTCATCTATTCTGTTGCTTTGTTGGTACCGATGAACTAACCAACGGGGACTTTCACCCTTTTAAATTCTCCACTTTATGGAGGTGCGTGTCATTTCACTGCCCCAATGCTTTTTGAGGAGATACATTGGATTACCTGCCTTCAAAGACGATTTAAATTTGGTTTTACCTCGTCCATGTGGATGTCCAGAAACTGTAGTTCTGCCGTCAACTTCAATCCGGAGACTGGCCATGCCTCAAAGATGGAGTCCTCAAAGCAGTTCTGAATGTAGAAGGCCTCACCGCTGCTCCAAACTCCATGTTTGAGGCATCCTCAGCTCCGCAGAGAAGTGGGTTGGATCCGGCGTAAGAAGGACCAAAAAATGTGAAAGAACTACTCACATTTCAACAACATAATCTCTTTAATACATGTTGTCAGCGCTAGTTCAAACTACAGTTTATCTGGACATAAGCACACACAGACATGTTACAGACTACAGTCTGGGTCTCGGCAGATGTAAAAGCTAAAGACAAAGAATGGGGGAAGACGCAGCTCCTCATAGTCGCAGAGCGTTGTTGATTGGTCAACTCACAGGAAGAAGAGCCTTCCTCAAATGTCTAACCAAAAGCAGATGTCTTCGATGTCTACTGATTCAAATAAAGACTCAAGTGCATGATAGACAATAAAAAATATTTGTTTACTGTACATTGGAGTAAACTTTTAAAATGCTTTTTTCTCATGTTCTGCTTTTTCATGTATCTATATGTGAATGTGAATGTGTGTGTGTGTGTGTGAATTTTGGGGTTGTGTCTCCAGACTCCTCAAACCACCTGTAGGTGTCAAAAGTCACACTGTGGTGATGTAAACCAACTGGGCACACTCTCAACTCTCATCCAGGTCTCTCCCTGATGCTCCACCCATCACCATAGACGTCGGAACTAGGGGTGCGGGGGGTGCGGCCGCACCCCCTCCGCGTGTGCCGGGAGCGAGAAGTTATCACTACCCTGCGTTCCTTGCAGCCCAAAACCCGCTCCATGCTGTCGGAGAAGCTTATGAAGCTCTGTCTGGCTAATATCTGTCGCAGCCTCTGAGCGCTCTTTCTCAGCCTTGCGCAGATTAGAGACCTGGCTACACCAGTGACGTGCGGTGGGGGATCAATCATGTGTTCATATGATTATACATCATATAAACCAACAGGACCTACAGGAACAGGAGCGGCTTATACACAATTTGTTTGGCTACAGCAGAATATGATTTAATGTCTGCATTGTTTTCTCATACAAAACGCAAACGTTTGTAAAAAGTACAAAGTGTGTTATGGGCCTTACCTTAGGTATTAATGAACAGCACAGACCACTTCAGTTAGGACCAGTTTCATGTTTAAGTCCAGATAATAGTTTGAGCACAGACATGTAATCCTCCATTTGGAAATAAGTTCAATGAGTTTTAAAAAGTAAAAAAAACAGGTGTCTCCTCCGTAAACTCCGAGTTTTGCTGCAGCCGACTCCCGGGTAAATCCAATTTCTAAATTCAACCTTACCCTTCACCTCCTTTTCTTATGATTCATATCATCATTGGAAGCAAAACATTACTCTAAGTGCATTTTAAATTATCTTAAAATGTATTATAGGTATGTTAGCCAAACCTGTAGCTGCCCTTAGCAGAAGAAGAACAAGAAAGGAGCTTTCTGATGGAATTGGATGCAGCCAAAGTTTGGGCTCACAAGCGCCCCCTTGAGGCTTTCCTCACTTACAAGCAGTGGTTGAGCGCGATTAAGACCCATATTTGCTTCAAAAACACAATTTATGAGCCATCCTCTTAAATGTAAACATGTTGATTGTAAATTAAATATTTTTGGACTTTTTAAACTGTGATAAACAGAGAAAACAGTTTGATAGCACCTCACAGGACTCTCCCTGTGAGCTGTTGCTTTTTACGTCTCCCAAGAGAGGCTCGCCTCACAGCACCGCTCTGTCAAATCTGCGATTTCAAGGTATAAATAAATGAAATAAGGCACAGCACAAATCACTTGATAAAGTGACCAAACATTATTGTATCCATTTTATTACTTTTCTTTCTATGATCTTAGGTGAGGGCCTTGCCTGCCTCATCTGACCGCACGTCACTGGGCTACACAACACAATGAAGCCACCGGAGAGACTGACGCATGAATGCGTATTGAAAAAAAAAAAGTTCAGTTTGATAAGTGACTCGCTTGATATATATTGTTTATTTTGTTTTTCTTAACAATTAAGATGGTATGTTATTATCCAGTGTAATCCAAGTATGAGTCTCTCCCTCGACTCTCCCAACAAAAACCCGCCCCCCCTCTCAGAAAATAGTTCCGACGTCCATGCCCATCACGTCTCCAGACACCTCTCTCTATCCCGGTCTCTCTCACACCCACTCAGTTCTGGAGTGGCGTGGGGAGGGGCAAGGAGGTGGCATTTTCCTTTGCTCTTTGCTCCTGTGGTCTACTCTGGGCTCTCAGTGTCCACTCCACAATCAGTGACCGTACAGTGTGGCAGAGTCTGAAAAACAATCCTTGAGACAGCCAAAATTAAAAACAACAGATATCAGTATGTGAGATTGTTTTTCTCTCTAAAGTCTAAACAATTTTGGGGCGCTCTTGGTTTTCCAACATGCGCTATATAAATAAAGATGACTCAAAGACTCAAATCTCAAAAAACCTTTTTAAACTTTAAAATGTGTACTTTTATACTGTGTGTTTAATTATCTATGCGTCCTTGGGTTTCTTGAAAGACGCCATGAAATGAAATGAAATGATGAAAAATCTCTATAAAAATGAAAATGAATTTGGAAAAACATTAAAACAAAAAAAACAAAAGATTAGACGATTTAGCTCCAGCAAAACTGGATTTGGTTCGAATAAAACTCAATTTTGTGTCAGAGCTGCCTCCTGTCTCTGGGCAGCAGCAGCAGCAGGAGCAAGGTCAGGCGTGTAGTCAAAACAAAAAGTCACCGCTTGCAATGTGAATTGGGTGAATTGGGTGAAAGTTCAATTTAATAATATAATACTTTTACAGCTAATCCTAATTCCCTCTTTCTTTTTAATCGAAGTCTATGATCAATAATCACTTTTAACACAGATTCTAATTTAAATGTTTTGAACTAAGGCTTTTTGTAACTAAAATGGAAATACATAAAAACAAACACAACTCACAAACAGTTAAGAAATATCAGCAGATATAAAAGAATGGAATCTAGAAATATGTTAGCAGATCTAAAAAGAATTGCACAGCTTTAGCACTAACATTTGGGTTTCAAAAACATAATAATTCAAAACTTCTATTCCCTAAATGTGTTTAAAAAAGTTTAACTGTGTCATGACACAATGTTCCATCGCAAATTTTGCAAATTTAACGGAATAACAACTATGAAAAGCCAAAATCCTAAAAGCAGTAGGTCCCCTTTAAATCAGAGCAGCAGCAGCAGCAGCAGCAGCAGCGCAGCGAGGGCGGAGGGGCAACGGCAGCGAGATAGAGATGTGCACACACACAGGCAGAAAGATTGTTCTAACTTTCAAGATTCGTTTTTTAAGCAAATATAACTGATGTTGTAGTATTTCTCATCCAAGTCTAGAAGCGAACACTTTCCACACTTGCAAAACAAAAGGCACTCTTATCTTTAACGTTACCCTTAAGTTTCTATTTTATCGAGGTAGCAAACTACAATACAATACAATCAATCAATCAACGTTTATTTATAGAGCGCCTTTCCTACACAAGGCAACGCAAAGCGCCTCACAACCCATATAACATCATGCATAAATCATCAAACATTAGAATTTAAGTAAACATAAAAAGACAGATTAAGAGCACAAGATATATAAAATTACACAAGTAGTTAAAAACCGTAAAAAATTAAAATCACACAAGGGATTACAATCATAAATAATCATAAATAATCATAGCGCATTAAAAAGATTAAAGATAAAAACAAATGTAAAATCATTCACTTGTATGCACAGCTAAAAAGAACTGTTTTCAGTTCAGTTTTAAAAACTGCTAGAGTAGACGCCTGTCTCACACTCTCGGGAAGACGGTTCCAGACTCTAGCTGCATGAATCTGAAACGCAGCCTCCCCATGTCTAGTTCCGACTCTTGGCACTAACAGAAGTCCAGTCCCTGTGCTCCTCAGAGCCCGAGTTGGTTCATATGGCACCAACATGTCGCGGATGTACCCTGGTGCGAGGCCATGGAGAGACTTGTACACAAGTAAAGCTACTTTAAAATCTATTCTCTGAGCCACAGGAAGCCAGTGCAGAGACCTGAGGACCGGACTAATGTGGTCGTACTTCCTGGTTCTAGTCAGGACTCGAGCTGCAGCATTTTGGATGTACTGCAGCTGTTTTACCGCTTGTTTAGAGAGACCTGTGAACAAGCCATTGCAGTAGTCCAATCGACTGGAGACAAATGCGTGGATAAGAATCTCCAAGTCTGCTTTTGACACAATGTTTTTAATTTTAGCAATGTTTCTTAGGTGGAATACAATTTATTCTTGTATAGCCCTAGGTCACAACAGAAGTCATCTCAGAGGACTTAACAAAACCATTGGATCATATTAAAAAATCTTCTCCGGACAAGAGGGTCAGCAACTTCTTTTCAGCGTCGGAACTATTCAATTTAAAAAAAAAAAGTGGACAGAAGCGACAAGAATCATCCAGGGAACAAGCTCTTCCAGACACTGGTGGACACCAGCATGACGCGCATTCTCCACCAGGACAGAGACGGATCGTGGTGTGCCAAACTCTGGAAGTTTATTTAAGTTTCTCTCAAGTTCCATGGTTTACTCTGTTTCTTTCTCCTCAGACAGAATAAAGGCAGTACACAGTTTATATAGTCATTGTCACGTCACACATCGAAAGACATAGTGTCACAAAGAGACAGTCAAATCATAGTCATAACATGGAGTCCTTGTAGAGTCCTTGTACAGTCCTGCACGTAGGCCATATTGCTATTAATACTAACACTGACTTGTTAAACCAGCAAGCATTCATAGCATACAAAAAAAAAACCTCAGCAGATGGCAACTTCCTCCTATTGTATGTCAAATAAATGCCACTACAGTGACCACACAGGCATGAGGGTGTGACTGGCGCTCACCTTTTTCTGTAAAGTCTCATGCCCGAGGTGGTAATCTTTGATATCTTGCATGTGGGTGAGTTTACATGGGTTTGCACATGTGTTCACCAGTACTAATTAAAACAATTGGATATATGTGTGAAGTTACATACTTGTTAACACTTTCTTCCCCATATTAATTGTGCCCACAACGGCCATAATATATGGAGTTTATGCAAGGGGAGATACTTATGTCATGTTCTCCAATATTTTCCCTCTATTCAAATTTCATGAATACTCCACATAGTGGCCTTCAAACATCTTATGGCAGTCAAGGGAACCTACTGTCCTAAAAAACAAATAATGCAGTTTTGGGAGGAGACAAGGATCGCTGATCAACAGATTAGAGTCCAAAGACAACCGTGGTTGCCTTAGGTAAGTAAGCATATATGCTTACTTACTTACGCATTTCTAAACCCGTTGTATATGTAATGCTTTTTGCATTTTGTGTTGATGTTTTAGGCTGACGGAGAGGGATCTACTTTCCAGGTAGTGCACCAAGCTCTGTGGCATTTCTTAATATCGGTTTGTTGTATTGAAATGTTTGTTTGCATATGATTTCCCACACAATCAATAATTTCCAAAAAGGTCACTTGCTAATGTTGCTGTACGTACACAACGATGCAGCTAGACACATGGACATCGAAGTGTTTTAATTGTAATTGAACCACGTTGGTTAAGACTTTATAAAAAAAATAATTGTGGTGTCTTTCAATCAGGTGGATTCGGATTCTGGTAAAAAGGCTTTACTTGCATGGATTGAGGCCATCTTTAACCATTTCTGCACAAGAGAGGAGTTGATGTCTGTATGTACATTTGAAATTTATAAAGTCACTATGATAATGTAAATTTTCTCTTTGTGTCTAAGGTGCCATGGTTTTATATAACTTTGGATATACACCGTATTCTAAAAGAATTTAGGGTGTGTGGAGAGGTGTATACTTCACCATATGCGCCTTGGTTGGAATAAACAGCACAAGAGCCCCATTACTCTTGAGGTATTACCAGAGGTTGGCCTGAAGGATATGAGGATAGTTGATCCCCTTTGCTGTGGAGTCATGTGGGTGACTTCTTGTGGGAATGTACAGGAACTCCTTTGTTAATGTCTAAAAAGGTATAGTATATTTCACCAGAGATCTAATTCTATTTGTATGTTTGACGTTACATTAATCTTTTTTCTGTAGGACAACTTCGAAGCTCAGATTTTCGAAAACTGGGTACACAGGACCGGGTTCTAGAAATTGAGAAGTTGTGTTTTGTTTCTGTAAAGAGGTATAATTTGGTTGTTTCCATTTTTTTCAGGAAAAGGTTCTGTTTTTTAGTGACAAGTTGCAAAGGTATGTAAAAGGTTCAATTACAGATGCATCATGTCTGAGACAGAGTCGGTTGTTTACAAATGTATTCACAATTTTTCATACTTTTTTTACATATTGGAAAGAAAAATACTGTTCACAGGATCTACCTTTGTATTTCACTGTAGACGTAGGCTTTTGAAATTTTCTTTTCTTTCGAGTCTCCCACACGAGTAAAGTATCTACAAAATTCATTTGATATATTCATTTTATTTGATATTTCTGCCTTTGACAAAATAATTTGTGTACTCATGTGTGATTTTTGTTGTTTCCTCATGACATTATTAAAAATTCTCCAAGTAGCTCGTTCTCATTTAGTGCATCACTGTAAAACTGTTTCTTCTGGTTATCCAGATTTCTAAACCAATGTGTTTACCGTTTTACTGTGAATGAATATAATCAGAATAGTAAGACAGCATCTGGTGTTAGAAACACCTTGGATAAACAGGAATTTGTATTATACAAAAATGAAAATAGAAGACAAAAGGTACAACACATACGAAAAATATATAAAAAAATAACTGATACAACTAAAATAACACCTCCACAGATATGAAGTGACACTTTCCCACAGTGCCACAGATAGTGAACACTATATTGAATAACATATCATGGAGATATAGGATCACAGTCATTTATAAATAGTCCCTCTGCGTCATTTGTTTCATTTAGATTTTCTACAATGTCTTTCTATGATCCCCACATTTGTTTCAAATATTGCTAGCTTTCCTTTTCTAAAACACTGTAACTCTTTCTAGGGGAAATACCATTTTTATTTTACCCTAAGCATCAGCTTGAACTTTTTTTTTTTCCACTAAATTGCAATTGTTCTCGTTGCTGTGTAAAAGACACATAGCTATCAGTACTTTTTTTCATTCTTTGTAAACGCATGTTTCCTAAATAAAAAAGTGTATATCCTTAGATATAGTGGTCTCTACTACTCCTTTAACCTCAGGACACCCCACACACAGTGGAACAATGTCCCTTTAGCACTTAGTACATACATCAGGTACATTTAACACATAGTTCATACATCAGTACATTTACTATTTTTACCACATAGTACATACATCAGTACATTTACCCACCTAGTTCATACATCAGTACATTTACTCTTTTTAACACCTAGTGCATACATCAGGTACATTTACCACATAGTACATACATCAGGTACATACATCAGTACATTTACTAGTTTTTACCACCTAGTACATACATCATACATTTACTCCTTTTAGCACCTAGTTCATACCTCAGGTTACATTGCCATTTATAACTATTCCATTTTTCTGATGTCTCATGAGCCACTTGGATTGTCGGAGCCTGTTGCACTAATATGTGGCTTTTGCTGATTCCAATCCTCTTTTACATATCTTGTTTTCTAAATCCTCATACCAAGCCTTCAATTCTTAAATCAGAATTGTCAGTTGAATTCAGATATTCTAGCTCAAACTACTTTTACTTTTCAGAGGTTTAGTTAAAACTATCTAGATTAGATCTGCTGAAGCCTCTTAAGCTGAAGAAATTTTAAAATACTATGTCTTTTTTAGTAAAGAAATTTAACGTACGCTTAATTTAGATACCTATGTATATAAAGTGATCCATTACTTTATAAAGTTATAGCTTGTGAATTTTTAGATTCCTCATTAAGCAATAGAAGAGATGTTGATTTATTAATTGTATAACCCTATGTTTTACTAAAAGCACTAATCAAATCTATAATAATTCGTACTGTCTTACTCATGTGAAACAAACAGAAGGACATTGTCTGCAGAGAGACCAACACTGTGTTCAGTGTTGCGAAAAAATATACCCTGTATTTTGGTGTTTTCTCTTATGGGTTATTGCATCCTCTCATTATCGTGACTGGTTGGGAGATATTATTGTTTTGTTTTTCTTTTGCTTTAGATAAAGCAACCCAATCCATTTAAAAAATTGTTCCTATATCCAAATCTTTCCAGTACATTAAAAGTGTTTTAAGAAACATGCCAACCTGGTAGCTAATAACTTTACTGTTAAAGCCTGGAAAGCTAAATAATTGGTGTGGAAATATGAGACCTATAAGTTTGTTAAATGCAGATCTTAAAACACTTTCTTTAGACTTTCAAGAAACATTCCCATAGTACATACATAGGGTCAAAACGGATTCATACTCGGGTGCCGGTTTATAACTTTCTTATGTGGATTAAATTCAATATATTTTTTCAAAAATGTGACATTACCACAAAAAATTGACTTTTGCCCAGGGTAAGAAAATATTTATTGGGTTCATTCTGGAAAATCCCAAAGCTTGCATAAGAGTTCTTTATTAGTTCCAATAGAAGGGAAGACTACAATTACCCGCTTTAATGTGGTAGTATCTGGCCAAAAGCTTAGGTTAATTAAATTTTATTTTGAAACCAATAATGCTCCACTGTTGGAGAGAAATGGACTATGAGGTTAGGAATCCTACCATTACCACCATTTTTATACTCAAAGTTTTAATTGCTAAAAAAAGTAACTACCCAATCATTAAGAACATGATTAAAATCTGTTTTAAAGTACACAAAACATGTAAAAGAGCATTGTAACCTGTCTCTATATACTTTGATTTGGACAAATCAGTGTTTTTGTTCCAGGTAGGATAGAAGCTGTCTTTCAGCAGCGGGCTTAAAAGGATTAAAAAAGATACAACTTTATAAACCAAACTAGCTACTGTAAGGAAGTAAAGTGCCAAATTATTATAGATTTGATTAGTGCTTTTAGTAAAACATAGGGTTATACAATTAATAAATCAACATCTCTTCTATTGCTTAATGAGAATCTAAAAATTCACAAGCTATAACTTTTAAAGTAATGGATCACTTTATATACATAGGTATCTAAATTAAGCGTACGTTAAATTTCTTTACTAAAAAAGACATAGTATTTTAAATTTCTTCAGCTTAGAGGCTTCAGCAGATCTAATCTAGATAGTAGTTTAACTAAACCTCTGAAAAAGTAAAATAGTTTGAGCAGAATATCTGAATTCAACTGACAATTCTGATTTAAGATTGAAGGCTTGGAATGAGGATTTAGAAACAAATATTGTAAAAGAGGATTGGGAATCAGCAAAGCACATATTAGTGCAACAGTCTCCTACAATCCAAGTGGCTCATGAGACATCAGAAAAATGGAATAGTTATAATGGCAATGTACTGATGTATGAACTAGGTGCTAAAAGGAGTAAATGTACTGATGTATGTACTAGGTGGTAAAAATAGTAAATGTACTGATGTATGTACCTGATGTATGTACTATGTGGTAAATGTTACTGATGTATGCACTAGGTGTTAAAAAAAGAGTAAATGTACTGATGTATGAACTAGGTGGTAAATGTACTGATGTATGTACTATGTGTAAAAATGTATGTTACTGATGTATGTACTATAGTGTTAATGTACCTGATGTATGTACTAGGTGTTAAAGGGTCATTGCTCCACTGTGTGTGGGGTGTCCTGAGGTTAAAGGAGTAGTAGAGACCACTATATCTAAGGATATACACTTTTTTATTTAGGAAACATGCGTTTACAAAGAATGAAAAAAAGTACTGATAGCTATGTGTCTTTTACAAGCAACGAGAACAATTGCAATTTAGTGGAAAAAAAAAGTTCAAGCTGATGCTTAGGGTAAAATAAAAATGGTATTTCCCCTAGAAAGAGTTACATGTTTTAGAAAAGGAAAGTTAGCAATATTTGAAACAAATGTGGGATCATAAAAGACATTGTAGAAAATCTAAATGTAACAAATGACGCAGAGGACTATTTATAAATGACTGTGATCCTATATCTCCATGATATGTTATTCAATATAGTGTTCATATCTGTGGCACTGTGGGAAAGTGTCACTTCATATCTGTGGAGGTGTTATTTTATTGTATCAGTTTATTTTTATATATTTTTCGTATTGTGTTGTACCTTTTGTCTTCTATTTTCATTTTTGTATAATACAAAATTCTGTTTATCAAGGTGTTGTCTAACACCAGAATGCTGTCTTACTATTCTGATTATATTCATACAGTAAAACGGTAAACACATTGTTTTAGAAATCTGGATAACCAGAAGAAAACAGTTTTTACAGTGATGCACTAAATGAGAACGAGCTACTTGGAGAATTTTTAATAATGTCATGAGGAACAACAAAAATCACACATGAGTACACAAATTATTTTGTCAAAGGCAGAAATATCAAATAAAATGAATATATCAAATGAATTTTGTAGATACTTTACTCGTGTGGGGAGACTCGAAAGAAAAGAAAAATTTCAAAAGCCTACATCTTACAGTGACATACAAAGGTAGCCTCTGTGAACAGTCTTTTTCATTCAATATGTAAAAAAGTATGAAAACATTGTGATACCTTTGTAAACAAACGACTCCTGTCCTCAGGACATAGATGCATCTGTATTGAAAACTTCTTTTACATCCTTTGCAACTTGTCAATAAAAAACGGGAAACTTTTCTGAAAATGAAAACAATAAAATTATACGCTCTTACAGAAACAACACCACTTCACAAAATTCTAGCCCGTGTCTTTGTTCCACAGTGTTTCTAAAATCTTGAAAAAGTATTTGCAATGTGAGTGGATAGGCTTTTTACAAACGTAAATGTGTTAATTTAAATGGGCATGGGTTTAGGAAAAAAACCATCAATCCTGTGGGAATATTGGAACTGACTAGAGAAATTAAGCCGATACATATGTTGTAAGTATCTTACTAGACCTGCAAAAGGCTTTGCTCATACATGGCTCTCTAGTTATCTAGAAAATCTTAAACAGTTTGTGCAGATAAATTGTAAAAAATAATAAATTACTCAATACCAATATTGTTTGTATGAATGACTTTCCAAAAGTATCAACTATTGTGGTGTCCTCACGATACGTGACCATTTGAAGCTGGAGCGAAACTCTGTAGACAAGGTTTACTTTTCTTGTTTCATAGAGAATCTCACGCGTATGGTTCATTGCATCCTTAAATACAAAATACCAAAATTCACCGTAACTGAAACAACAGAAAAAACTATCGACGGCTATACACACGGAATTGCGTACAGCGCTTGCTACTCAGATATAGCCCAAACTTAACACTTTGCTGTAGAATAAAACACTTTTTGGGGTCCTAACAATATGGTTATGAGATTAAATAATACTTACAAAGCCGAAAGTTTGCCTAGGGTCAACACATGAAACAAAGATTTTTACAAAAAACAAACCAAACAAGAGCGCTTACTCTGCTCGGACAGGAAACTGCTGTTTTATAGAGAAGATGTCTTACTTTGTTTCCCTTATTTTTAGCACAACAAACAAATATATCTTATTATCACACTGGGTGAAGAAGGCGCTGCGGGGCCCAAACACGCTGGTCCCTTCTCTGTTAAAGGACTTTTATCAGAGTGTCTCGGATTTCACCCCTGTCTTCATTTCCCATGTAAAATGGGAATCTTTGTTTTTTAAATGTAACTTATTACATAGCATTTAAGAACGTGTTGCATTTTTAAACTTATAAATGATTGAATTATGTCTTTAAACTTGTAAAACATGACACCTATATTACAAATAATCTTATTTGCTGGTGCCACAGCATTATTTTGTTGTGGAAAAAATGTTGGTTGGAGAGTTATCAAAAAGTAATAAACAAAGAACTTGTCATAATAAAAATCTGGTTGGTTCAAATGACTTTGCTCTAAACAAAGAAAAAACGATTACATGATATTCAATGCTAAAGAAAAATATTAAATAGTGTATCGATAAGACTAGACGGGGGAAATTGAAAAGGGTAAAAAGAAACAACATTTTTGGGAGTCATCATCGTTGAGGATCTGAGTTGTAAATCTCACAGACACTGTACATAAGGAAAATTAGCCTTGGTGTTTTACACTTTCCAAACCACTCAGCATTACTGACCTTAGATAATACAATGATTATACCAACCTCACCTATGTTGTTAACATTTGGAGACAACGTTTAACACTGTCTATAGTTATTTTACATAAAAAGAGCAAAAGGAAAATATATCGAGATTCATCAAATCCTGTTTTTGAGTGCTTGGTGTTTAAAATTGTATGTTATAGTGGATTATACTATTTATCATACATTGTATAAGGTAAATTGGAACACATTAGCAGAAAACATCTACGAAAACACCGCTCAGCATTACTGACCTTAGATACTAGAATGATTATACCGACCTCACCTATGTTGTCAACATTTGGAGACAACGTTTAACACAGCCTATAGTTAAAAAAGACCAGAAGGAAAATATATCGAGATTCATTAAATCCTGTTTTTCAGTGCTTGGTGTTAAAATTGTATGTTATAGTGGATTATACTATTTATCCTACATTGTATACGGTAAATTGCAAAACATTAGCAGAAAACATCTACGAGAACTTTGGAAAAAAAAAAAGACAAAGTCGATACAATCTGTTAGTAACTGACATCTTTAATAAAAACTATATTCAGAACTAAATTCATGGGAAGAATGGTCTCAGTGGAAGGAATCAACTTAACAAAGACATTAAAGAGTCAAAATAAAAATCATGGTTTTTAAGAAACAACAAAACTACTATACTCAATAAATATGAGAGTGTTACATAATAAGAAAATCTGTATTTTAATTAATGGTTTGTGTTTTGGTAAAATGTTGTACATAATGTTTAATTATTGGTTTGTGTTTTGGTAAAATGTTGTACATAATGTTTAATTAATGGTTTGTGTTTTGGTAAAATGTTGTACATAATGTTTAAGGTATGTAATATGGTTGTTTAATCAGTCTTTAAGATGACTATTTATGGTAACAAGTGTCAATTGTATATCTGAGAGATGTACGCCTTTAAATCATTTGATCTCGTGTAAAAGAAAACCTGTACCAAGGACCCTAGTTTCACATCTACCTACTCTGTTTCAAACTGTGTACATATATGTATATAGGGTTCTTATTTTTATTGTATTGGACAATTAAATTGATATAGAGACTACTACCTTATGAATAGGGTTAGGATTATAACGCATTAATTACGATTGATAAACGCGACTAAAAATATATGTGTTTTTGCTCCACGGAACCTTTGTCATCAGGTGAGTTTCACACGGATCGTTCATACTGGTGTACCAGTTGGAAAATAACAACTATTGTTTTAGTGCAACACTCTGGTCCACATGATAAGGTAATCACACACACACACACACACACCTAAGTGTCGCTCTTTCAGAGTTTGGATGCAGTACCTCTTGTTACAGAAAAAAATAAAAAAAACACCTATACATACAATACAATTTAGTCTTGTATAGCCCTAAATCACAACTGTAGTCATCTCAGAGGACTTACCAAAAACTACTGAAAATCACCAACACAGATCGTAGAATCAGCAGTTAAAACACATAAAGACTATAGACCACTACATGTTGTAGAATATTAAAAGTGTCCTGGCTCATCACCACAGTCCTTCTAGTTTCTCAATAACTGTGTAACAAACCATCCTGCATCAGCAATGAAAAACTCATATGAAAAAAAAAAGTTTGAGATCTTTGAGGAGTAGGCATTGCTGGTTTGGTGTAGAAAAAAAAGTTATTCTTATGTGTAATCAGAGGCCTATATAGGGTCTCCTTAAACAGAGCAACCTATCACAAACCCTCCTCAGTCTAATAGGCCACGGCAGGTCCATCCTACCACCCTTTCTGATTTGTTGCTAGTACGCCCTCCCAACCGCTCATCACTATCAGACACACACACGTGTCGTTAACAGGGAGGACCTGTAGATTAATTAGTTTATTGACCTAACTGCTTGTTTTAGAATACACCGTGATCATAAATCACTTTAGACAACTGTGAAACATTATCACACACACACAGGCCAACAGAAGCTAACTCATTGAAAAACAAAGTGCAGTAACACCTTTCACCACTTGCTCAAGAGCGCCGTCCCCTTTCTGGGGATTTTAGGGTGCAGTACCACCTTTTCACCACTTGCTCTCTACCGCCGTCACTACTATCTACTGGCAGTGTATGGCACATACTTACAGCTCTTTGGTGACATGCCAGAGACAATGGTGCACAGGTTAGTTTTTGCAGGATAATTGATTAACAATTAGGTGGTTGACAACCCATACATCTCTTCTTTCAGTAATTACCGGCACCTTGCGTACCGGAATGTGGTCAGGTGGTGTTGGGCTTACCTAGGCCAGCATATCAGAGTCGTGATCCCGTCCTGTGCTGTGACCCGTATCAGGCTGGAGTTCCCTGATTATGTGGCTCATACGGGGTTCCTCCCTGTCCTGAATTTTCATGGCCAATAAACATCAATATCAACACAAATGCCATTCTGAAATGTTTTATTGCTTGTCTTAATTTTTTTTCCTTCAGATCTTATAACGTGCATATTTGTACATACAATAAGCATCCAAATGTAGATTGGTGCACCGGTGGAAAAAATATATTAACAAATATACAATATACTTTGTCATATTTATATATACATTGAGCATTTAAACCACGATTGTACAGTATCTAAATGCAAACATAGATAATTGAAGTTTTTGGATGTTGAATGTGGGAATGTTCACAAGCCACTGACATTTATCTCACAACACACCAGTTGATAATAAAACCTAACAAATACTGATGGATAATGGACTGAGAGCAAGTTTAGGCACTGTCACAGCAAAAGCATGAACGCCACACTCCCTGGACCCAGTGTCAGGTGACATCACAGCTAAAGGCCTATAGGATTATATAGTAAAGAGGAAGTGTTGGTCTTGTACAGAGAGATCATGGACCCAGTGACTGATTATGTTAGAAATTATATTGATTATTTTTTAGATACGACTTTTGAAAGTAATGCTGTTTATAGGAAATACCCACTAGACCCTGTGACAATCACATTTCAGAACCTGAAAGCAACCAATTCCCCAAAAAAATCACTTTACCCCTACATTACTTACAAATCTATATTCACAATCTACACTTGTATACATTTTGCGGCTACAGTGGTGCAGAGTAGAGCTGGTCATCTTGTGATTGGAGAATTGGCGGCTCAAATTACGCAGGTGCACACTGTCCTTGGGTGAGACACTTCACCCTCTTTGCCTCCATTGTCTGCATTCACTGGTGTATGGATTGGTGACTGGTTCCTCGATGTCAAGTTCTTAAAGAAAGTAGACAAGGTGCTATATAAATGTGACAATTTGCATTCAAAATGTATCTAGTGTGCAATACAGCAATTAAATATACTACGAAAATTGATCAACACTACATTATCATCAATATTGGCGGTACCTGAGAGTGAGGTCCATCCTGTCTTTCCCACACCTCTGGTTCATAGTTAGATATGTGTCCTGGCTGACTCATGTCTGCTTTCTGAAAATATTTTAGTTCTTATAGGCATGCAGGCATGTCAGAAAAAAGCTATAATAGAACGATGATAATCTTGCATAGTGTTCAGTGAATAAACATATGAACAATAGAATGTGTACATTATAACACTATCAGTCATGCAAAATAAGTTAGTGACCCCATATATTTATATTTTGGATATTCTTGTTGTATGTGATCTTCTGGTGTTTGTTTTTCACCTTATTTGCTCTTGAAAAATCGTGACCTGTGCCTGCTCACTGCCTCCTTTTTGTCAGGCCTTTTATACTGGCCACAGAGTGGTTCAGGCACATGTATTTTGTCCGAGTGCTCTTGATACGGCACTGTATCCTGCACCACACACTCGAACAGCAGAGTCATCAGCTTATCAATGTAGACTGGGGAAAAAATACAACATAAATATTATAACAGCCCTCATTCATAACAGTCAAGTTTCTTTCATGACATACATGTGGTGAATTTGGTCTTCAGAGCTCTCACAGTATAGTCGCCATGTTTATATTTTGGATACACTATGGAGTACCTCAGCTCACCAGCAGCAGTTCTGGCGTGTGTGCGTGTCGCGTTCTCATTATAGTGCAACGCTGAGATTTGTAACCTAGAACAATCAAAACACTTGACTGCAAAGAAAATAGTTCCCAAAGGTTTTCCCGTGGCAGGCGAGTAACAGTGAGGCTGGATAACCTACTTAAAAAGCGGTCGCTTTAGTCGCATTAAAAAAGTATTTTTGTCATGAAAACCATAACAGATAATTCTGAAAATCTCCGTGCACGTGTGTTACAAATGTATGTATAATATATTCTGCCATTAACATTTAAATGTGTCGATTATCATTTGTGTTTATTGAGTGTGGCTAGCTCCGATAGTTTCTCTCAGAGACAGTATTGGCGTGGACCCCATGGATCTATTATAATATCAGCTGACAGTAGCTAACTATATGATCAAAATAATTACAGAGTGGCCAGTACAAAAAACAACTTGATAAATGGAAGTTAATCACAGCAAAACAAACAAAGAAGGCGCTAGCATTGCAATTTAAATGACTAACTAGATAATGTTAGCATAATCCTCACTATTACCTTTTTATCTACTCAAACTTTCTACCAGTTACTGGAAGACCACAACATTCAAGCCAACGTTTTAATTGGTCTACACTATGATCCCTGATGGTTTGATGGTGGAATTTTGCCCCTGGTATATCATTTTTGTCTAAAGTGACAAGTGGTATTTGATTACCGCCACATGTCTCATGAAACATGTAGCGGGACAGGCGGCGGGGGCGTGTCTTAGTGACGTAATTCAGATAGGACAGCCCCGACAGTATAAAAGGTGAGTGTATGGGGCCAGGGGCCAGAGTGTGAGCGCAGACCGGTAGCCTCCGCTATGGATCTCTGGGGGAAAATCCTGTTTTTTAGGCTGGTCGCTGGTGAGTATTCTCTGCTCCGGATGTTTGAAAATATGTCGCTTACTTTGATCCATAAATAGCGCGAATAGATGAGTCCTGTATTTCTTCTTCACACATGCAGTAGCAGCAGTCTTGTGGTCTTAGTGTAGATGGTAGAAGTGAGCGCCAAAGAGCGGCTGATGTAACTATCGTCTATAACGGTATAACATGTAACCATCGTCTACTCTAATGGTCGCAAGACATCGTGCTGGTTATAGAAAAACAGTGACCGCATCATGTAGTTGGATTCTAAAGTCTGCGTTTATTGAATATATTCCTATTGAACAAATTACACAGTGTAAAACAGCCTGAAACCTGTTTGACTAATATACAGCACAATAAAAATGTAATAGCACAATTCGTGTACAGGGCAGTTCAAAGTGCTTGTAGTAGTAGCAATCTTTGTATATACCGCCTTTCACACACCAGACTCAAAGCGTTTTACAATTGTTATTTTTGGGCACTTGTCCTCTCACTCCAGAGATGGGAGAGGTGTCACCGAACAGGAGGCGTACATAGACCTATTTTACATATGTAATGGTGGGGCTATTGATATTATGCAAAGTAGTGCGTGAAACAGGGGGAGCTATTGTAAATAAGAGATGATTGGGTGAGAGCATACACTGTTTACCAAGGAAGACAGGATAATTGCAAATTAAAAGATTTATTACAAAAATAACATACAAATTGTGCACGTCCAAAAAAACACTAAAGATAGAAATACTCAAAAACGAGAGTGCACGTGCTATACGGGCTGTCCTGGTCCCTCCACACGCACCGGGTCACCTGGGAACACAAGACAAACGCCAGCACAGAGGTCCGAGACTACAGGGCCAGAGGCTACGAGGGTGGAGTGTCGCTACAATACTTACACGCAGGGGCAGAGTTTCCTCTGCCCCTGCGTGTAGTCTGCGTCACAACGCTCCTTCACTCAGTCCGATCCCTCCTGGCTGCTCTCCTCCTCTGCACGCTGGAACACCTACGCGGAGACCAATAACGGCAGTCAAATGCTCACAACACTGTTTCTTCAGTTAGCTCTTCCGACAAGTACTACTACGGGCCCCTAGGGTACTCACACGGAAGGCAGAGTCCTCCTCTGCCTCTGCGTGCATGTCGCTTCGTACCACTTGCGGTCCCAGCGTGCGTGTCGTCCCGGTGCATGTGGCGTCTCCCCCTCATGACTGCTGCTCCCCTCGGCTCCGTACGTCCTCGTCAGGTCCAAGGTGCAATCCCCTCGGCTCTGCTACATCCTTCCTCCGATGTAATAAATAGAATAAGTTGTTTGCACAGCTCTATGTTTTCAACCTAGTTTTGAACCTGGTCAGGGTAGAGGCCCGTCTCAGAACCTCAGGAAGACTGTCCCAGATTTTAGCTGCATAACTTTGAAAATGCTGCCTTCCCATGTCTAGTCCTGACTTCGGGCACCAGCAGAGGGCCAGTCCTTGTGCTTCTGAGAGTCCGAGCTGATTCATATGGCACTAACTTAGGTGCAAGACCATGGAGAGACCTGTGCACAACCAGTGCAGAGACCTGAGAACTGGACTAATGTGGTCGTACTTCCTGGTTCTAGTCAGGACTCGAGCTGAGGCGTTTTGAATCTACTGCTGTTGTTTTACACCTTGTTTGGAGCCAGTGAGCAGCCGTTACAGTCGTCTCACCTGGAGACAAATGCATGGATAAGTCTTAGACACTATGTTATTGACTGAATGTTTCAAAGCAGTTAAAAAGCAGGTGATGTTACTGGTTTGATGTGTTAAAGTTCTGGTCTAGAGTCCATCATCACACCTATATTTCTAATCTGATTTTATTTGCTGTTGAGAATCTTGCTCTCACTTTGGTTTATTGTCTTTAGAAAATGTAATTATATATTATGGCAACAATACACATGTTCTTTTCCAGCTAAACTGTTGAAGTCAGACATCTTGTAAATCTATAGTAATAAGCCACAATATTTTTCTGTTTCCTTTGTTCAGCTGCTGTTGCCGCTGCACACATGGACCCACCACTGTCCCCCACCGTGTTGACTGCATCAGAGGGAGGAGAAGTCACATTCTGGAGCCGATTGAACAACAACACTCACGCCATCCTCTCTGTTAACAACAAAACGCTGCTGAACTTTGATAATGGTTTGATACGGTACAAAAACAACATGATTCGTGTGGAGGATCGGAGGATTGTCATGACCAACGTTCAGAAGAATGACGGCAACATCTATAAGCTCCAGATCTATGAACGCCCAAGTCTCGAAGGGAAACTGTACCACTTCAAACTCAATGTAACAGAGGCTCCTCCTCGAGCTTCTGGTAAATATAATACATTTACATTTTATAAATATTACATGGAGTGTGTATTCCAAGGGAAAATCATATTATTGTTTCTGCTATAGATGTTACGTCTGCCCCTCCAGCTGCAAACCAAGGCCCAGACCCAGGCTCAGATTCAGACCCAGGCCCAGACCCAGGCTCAAACAAGACTCTTCTTGTTGTCTACATTGGACTAGCAATATCATGCCCGATTGTGATTTTCTCGGCGCTCGCATTTTGGAAGAGGTGAGGCCAATGTAATTTGTTGTTTTATATTTTACAATCATCGTGGATGCATTCAAAGTTTCACCGTGGTCTAGATTTGTACTTCAAAGTCTCCGGTCACAATAACATACTTTTGATAAGACACTGACAAAAGAACAGCAGAGTGAATCACTGTAGTGTCCTTAGTGCTCCTGTTTCCAGTCTGGTTTTCAACACAATGAATGATGAAGCTACATTGGCAGTGGTTTTGTCTTGGGATTTACAAAAGGGGAATAATAATCTGGGTAAATGACAGAGATTATAACTTGAATATGAACTAAGTAAACAGGAGAGACACACAAGTGGAGCTGAGGCAGAGCAACGGGACCAGGGAGAGAGGCGAAAATGTGATTCTAAATGAAAAAGAACATGTAGCTACTGTGGAAAACTGTGAAAGACATTTGTAAACTTTTCATCTCTGATTAACTGTATGTGTGATGTTTCAGGAAATGGATCAAGGAAAAACTCCAAAAGAAGCAGAACCAGAACCAGAATGGGCAGCAGGACGTGGCTCAATACACTCCAGTGAATCCAGACGAGGCACATGTCGAATTAAGAGAAGTTATGGCTGGATGATTTATTTATTGTTTATTAACAATCAACACAAAGACATAGAGGTTTTGACAGGAGTGAGTGAAGATAAGATTATTATTATTTATTCTTTCCAAAGTGCAGCAATTTCAGTGTCATCGTTCTGCACATTACAGGTGGTAAAGTGACTATTGAATTAATATCAGTGACACTTGTACAGACTCAGCAGTTCTCGTTGTACAGTCTGACAGCAGCAGGGAGGAAGGACCTGCGGAATCCCCCCTTTACACAGCGAGGATGAATAAGTCTGTCACTGAAACTGGTCCAGCACAGAGTTGGGACTATTTACGATGTCAGCTGCTGGTTTCTTGGACAAACACTGAAAATGTTTTTTATGAAACAGGTTCAAATGATTCACATTCAGAAGTGCCTCAAGTATCATCAAGTACTCAGAGTTAGGAGTTGTTTTTAGAGCAATTCATTTGTTAGATAGATTTTAATATGTGGTTGGATTATGTATGTTTTAACCTGAGCATGAGGCATAAACAGAGAAAAACATGAACTACAATATTCACTGTTAGATCTTTTGCTCTCTCTGTCTCAGGGCTGCACCAGCTTTTGTCTTTTCTCTGAACTAAATGAAAATTAATTCTTGGGAGGTGGGATTTTATATTTATTAAATCTTTTTTAAAAACACGTTTGCCGTTGTCTGTTTTGTTTTCGTTTACTTTTAATCGGTCTAATGTGGTACTCCTACATTTACAACATGTGCTCCTCGAGAGAAGACACGCCCTCCATCTGAAGGTCCCAAACTATTCCTTCCTCATGGCTGATGTTCTGTGGAGGTGTGAGGGGGAAGGATGTGTGAGCACCTCCCAGACGCTGAGTGGGCACAGGCTGGTGATGTGGGGTCACTATCTTCTCTCATTACACAGTTCTGGTTCAGGGCTTTGGTGCCTTACACACAAACACACACATGTTGCCCCCAGCACTTACACACATTGTAAAGTTAAGAACAGATAAATGGTTTGAGTGTTTCATGAGCTAATGCTACAGTCTCAGGTTCGCCCTGGCATCAGCTTTGGAGTCTTGGGTGCTTCT
Source organism: Knipowitschia caucasica (assembly GCA_964034765.1). Classification (NCBI taxonomy): domain Eukaryota; kingdom Metazoa; phylum Chordata; class Actinopteri; order Gobiiformes; family Gobiidae; genus Knipowitschia; species Knipowitschia caucasica. The sequence goes on from OZ035825.1 coordinate 43,544,534, forward strand.
CTGTGAGTGGACCTGCTGTGAATATGTGAAAATATTATCTGTGTACATTAGACTGCTCTTTCATAAATTTATTTCCACATTTCTTTATCATATCTGAATCCTGCAAATGAGTCCCTGTAATAATTCTAAAATGAATGAAAACAATTATTGGTGAGTTTTGCAACATAAACACTACACAAAGACATACAGTATATTATGTGGTAGTTTGTATTTTTATGAGTACATTTCTGAACTAAGTCTTTCTGGGATGAGAATAAAGACAACATGGTTATTACCTGTTAATGAATCCCACATCCTTCTGAATCACACATTATCATAAACCATAAGTTTATTATCTGTAAAAGTAGATGTTGGTTTGATAAAGTGTGGGCACCCCGCTCTATAGAAGTACAATCTGTATCAGTACTTTCTTTTTGTTTTAAAAGTGAAAAAAGCATCAATAAACAGTTCTGCTCATGTGTTCATAAAGTATATTTTTAAGTCCAATTGTATTCTGGCGCTATTATGCAGGATTCATTCACTAGAGATGGGTGTCAGTGATGAGGTAGATTGAAGTGACATTTACGAATGACTGCTTTTTTCACATGTGACACCTGACCCTAGTGGGTCAAGAAGAGTCACAGATGCATACAGTACGTTCAGTGCGAGCATGATTTTCTGTACGCACAAGAGCAGGGCCAGGTGAGTATCAAGCCCGGCACCCTCTCAGAGATGGGTCACCGGAAGACTCTCATCATTTCTGTTATATTTGGATTTGTCTCTGGTGAGTAGATCTCTTCTACGGATGCAATAAAAAAATATAAATAAAAAAATAGACTTTCAGACAAAATGTAACCAAACTTAAGACCAAACTCAAATAATCACTAAAATACACCGTGGGTATGGTTTTCGCAGTACAAAATAAACACATGTCCAATCAAAAAAATGTAAGGTATGTATCAAAAAGTATGTAAGGGTTTATTTATCAAGTTGCAGGCAAACAACACAAAAATGCTGCATCTCCCAGAACTGGTAAAAAAAAAACATATATGCCCACCCAGGTGCATGAAGGCCTGCCCTGTACTGCCCCCTTTATCCCCCAGGTTCCACTAAACTAAAACTAAACCAAACTGAAGTAAACCCAATATACTAAAAATATCTAAATGACCAAAAATACAAAAATTAACTTCAGCAAAAAAATAACTAAATATATAAAATATACAAAACCCGCAAATGAATTAAAGTAATCAAGCCTACAAGCAAATAGCTCCTACACTTTGCAATAGCAGCGGTCTTGGTACTTTGAAGAGCAGCTGCAGTTGTGTCAAACCTGTGTCTTCTGTGTCTGTGGTGTGCATTAGACACACAGCTGTTCAGTGCTATTTGTTTTAAACTGTGCGTGCTTTCCCGTTCACCATCCTATGATCCCGCACACACTGCTTTCCACAAATTGTACTGTATAATAATCCAACGACACATATTGTTGTGGCTTTATGCAACTCTTTACTGCAGCTCTCAAGTCGTAATGACAGTACAACTGCTCCACCTAGAGGCAGCAGTTACAATATACTGCAATTGTTGTGTTGGATCTGTAAAGTATCATAATGAAATCAATCTTCAATCTTTTAATACAGAGAGTGTAATCCGAAGAGTGTCAGACTCATAAGATGATCTGTATATTTGCCTGTGTACAGTATTTATAGAGACAACATTAACGCTGTATACAGGACTTTTTTCTGCATCAATAACACACGATGCTTTTACCGACAGAAAGACTGCAACATGCTGTTTTATCGCCCTGGGACTCTTTGAGCTGAACCAAACAAAGATAAATATATGCTAATAAAGACATCCATGACATTTGCTGAAGACAAATATAAATGGATATAATGAGAGACAAGTCCACTGCGCCATCATGTGGTCAACATGTGTATAACAGGCTCAGTTCTTACTATGAACGGTGGAGAATGTGGAGAGTTGTGATGTCACATGTGAGTGTGTTACTTTGTTCATGTCTCTGCTTATGCAACAAGTGAACGTTTGTAATAAAAACAATAATAAATGTATTTGTTCTAAGGCGCAGACACACACAGTTCCCTCCAGATAGAACCATAATAATTGTCAAACTCTGACTTGCATCAAAACACACATCCCTAACGAACTCTTTAGCATCAGTTTTACAATACATTGGGTATGATCCTGATTCTCTGCTTGTTACTCTGGATGTGGAGTCTCTGTAACTAACATAGAACACACTGAGGGTCCACAAACTTTAACATATTTTGCAGATAAATGCTCTGACCCCACAAGCCCCTCTGTGACTTCCTGCTCCCCCACTGGACACGAAACAACATTATACATAGTTTTCCATCACGTGCTTATTACCCATGATGCTTTGCGCGAACGCCATGTTGCGAGTCAAGCTTATATTGCACGTATCATTTGGCACAGATAATTTGTCATGGATCATCTGTACCCATGTCATCTAAAGCTACGAATTCGGCCGACACTGACCGCGTTAAGTATATAATACACTGGAGTAATCTGTCAGGCAAGATCCTTTGAGAATCAGGAGATTTGGATCCATATGAAACGCGGCGAGACCAGTGGACTTCCCAGAAATGGCTTACTTTCACTAAACAGTTTTACAATTAAAAAAAACGTCATGATGTATGTGATGCAATATTTCTTTCAATCAATATTTTATTTTGAACGAAGCAGTTGATATCACAGGCCGCAAATCACTTCCCTTTCCCCCCTCTCATTCATTTAGATGGGAGGCTCGAGGCGCCTATATAGACTTAGTATCACAGTCAAATCGCAGCTCTGAATATAAACCACACATGCACAGATTTAGCTCTTACCTGTTATGAAATGGTCAGAACAAACCTTATAGTGCCGTTTTCCAGGGGGTTAGGGTTGAATCCCTCTCGGTTGATCCTCGCCAACTAAAGAGTTTTTTCTCTGCCGAGAGTCGCTCCCCTGGCTCGTAATAGCCTTCGGAATGTCTCCACAATCTACGCGGTTACTGCACCCCCAAACGATGCAGGCAGTCGGCATGTTTTAGCGCAAAAAAGTGATTTGGCCCGATTTGTCTACCTACAACTAGCGGCGGCTAAACTCGCAAAATGGCAAACTGCGGAATTGTGGGTAGTGCGTGACGTCAGTGGAAAACTATCTATTCTCTTCGAGGACAAACACTACAGACAAATCAAAGACACAGCTATGAGAGAAGCCTACGCCCTAAACTGAGGCGACCTAAACCTGGGTCTATGGGAACAGGACTTTTTGGACCCGACAGACGATATATATCAGCTACTACGGAAGATTTGTATTTGTTTGAAGTATGTTTCGGCCGTGAATAAATGTATGTAACTTTCTTTCGTTTTTCTTACTGTATAGACTACAGCAGTAGTTTTATGTTGTAGTTTTAAATGAGTTTTGTCATGGTTTCCTATAGTCGACGTTTTTATTAGGGTTTTTTTTCGCCTTATTTGAAATATGTTGTTGTCACGTGACGACAACATATTTCAAGTGATTGTCACGTGTCCAGCCTCCAGAAGCCTCAGGAACTCTCTGGAACTCACTCCCACAGACCATCAGAGACTCACTCACTTCAGGACTTTAAGTCACTGCTCTTAACCCACCTGTTCCAGTCTGGCCACACATAAGTGTGTGTCTGTGCCTTTGTACGGCGTCTCTGAGTGTCCACAAAGCTCTATACAAGTCCCATGTTTTATTATTCTGTGTAATCCATGTGTCTTTAAGGTCATCAGTCACATGCTCTGAGTTTCTGCTGTGTGTGTGATCCGTGTGTACGTGTGAGTGTTATTATACATTCTACTTGAAGTACTAGTATAAAGTGTGTGTGTGTCTTATCACACCATCAATGTTGTGTGTTTCATTCAGACCTGTTAAAGTTTATCTTTTTTTTTTAATTACAACTTTGTGTTCAAAACGTCGTGCCCGAAGGCTTTGACGGCTGGGTATTTAAAACATTTTATCAAAGATCTGCCTTTCCTCAAAGTCCCATAGTTTATTTTTAAAAGATTCCAGAGAAGGACAGTCCCACAGTCTTGGAATTTTGTTTAGTAATTTAGTAGCAAATAAAATGGAAGAGCGGTCCAGTGCTCGACTTGTTGGGTGCTCTATGCCCACATGGATCAGTGTTTTGTTCCGTGTTTGGATTTGGGTTCTTTTGATGATTGGACACTGGGATTGGAGAGCCTTTGGGAGTAGTCCATGCAGCAGCTTGTAGCTGTAGCACATCACTGCAAAGTTTCTCCTTTGTTTCAATGTGGTCTTTTTTTGTTCTTTGTAGTCATCCTCAGCGACTGGTTGAGTGTAGGAGTACTGTAGTATGGTCCTAATGGCTCGACGTTGGAGTTTCTCCAGGCGGTTAGTTTGAGTCACATTGAGAGCAGCCCAGACAGGTGATGCATATTCAAAGTGAGGCAGGATATAGCTTTTGTACAATCTTGTTGATAGGGCCGTGTCATGAACAGAGAGGGAGAGTCTACGGAGGAGGAACCGTTGAGAAGCCACCTTTCTGCAAATGGAGTCAACTTGTTTGTCAAACTTGAGGTCATTTGTGAACCAGAATCCCAGATGGAGGTGTTCATTGACCATTTTTTTTTGACTGGACGGTCCATGAATTTAATGTCAGTGTTAGTACTGTCAGGGATGAAGCAGACAGAGACGGATCGTGGTGCGCCAAACTCTGGAAGTTTATTTAAGTTTCTCTCAAGTTCCAGTGGTTTCCCTTGTTTCTTTCTCTCAGACAGAATAAAGGCAGTACACAGTTTATATAGTCATTGTCACGTCACACATCGAAAGACATACGTGTCACAAAGAGACAGTCAAATCATAGTCATAACATGGAGTCCTTGTAGAGTCCTACACGTAGGCCATATTGCTATCTAATACTAACAGTACATTGGACTTTGGAAAACAAAATTTCCTTTTTACTTGGGTTGAATTGCATACCCCAGGTTTTAGCCCACTGAGCAATGTCCAGGAGATCTTTATTTGCTTTGTCTACCATTAAAGGGAGTCGTTGGGATGCAAGTGGAGTGGTGTCATCAGCACAGAGGAGACAGTCATTCACAGTGCCTGGTTTGCTTGAGGACTGAATTTCACCGGGAATCAGATGAGAGAGATAATTCATGAAGACGACAAAAAGGGTGGGAGCCAGAGTACTTCCTTGAGGCACACCTGAGTAAACAGGACGCATTTCAGAGAGTACATTGTCAATTTGGACAGCCTGTTGTCTATCGGTGAGAACACAGTCTTATTCTTGCTTCATGATGTTTGAGTTGTTTGTGAATAAACATTTGTACAGTTGTGTAGCCGCTTTTGTGTGACATCATTGTGATGTTTCTTCTCTTGTAGAAAAGCACACACACAGTTTGAGCAACATTAAAAGGTGGTTCTAGTGCGGCTGGTTTAAAGGTTGATATATGAACATTTTGGAATCATCACACACATTTAAAGTTGCACAGGTCAATTCCTCTTCACTGCTGCTGCTGCCCCTGATGCCAATCACCAATCAGTGGCTCAGGATCCTCTCTTCCCTCTGCTCCAATCAGCTGCTGACTTTATGAAGCAGCAGATGTATTTAATGGTGCAGTTCTGGAGACAGCCGACAGATGGCGCCGTGTGACTGTTTCAGTGTGAGCTTTCCTGCTGTGAGCTTTCACTGTTTATTGTTAGAGCTGTTCATATAAAACACTGTTCTGTGGAGAATCATGACGTACATCATAAATGCACTTGTATTAGTGACACTAAGATGCCCACGTGACAACCATGTGTTCACTTCAATTCTCTTTATTTACAAAACTTCAACAAGTCCCACACACACACTAATGTCTAAGGTTTGTAAGTTCTTTGGAAAAGGGAACTCCCAGGAAGCTGCAGGACCTCGTTTGTTTATCTTTTCTCAACCATCTTCTCCTCGTGTTAAATATAAATAAATCAATAAATCATAAAGAATAATAGAAATAAAGTATAAAACAATAGTTACAACAAAACAAAAAATAAAAAACACAAACCTCCACAAAAGCAAATGAAGACAAAATGGAGGAAGAAAAGAAGTAAGTAAAATGAAAAGTCCAAGAACAGATGAAGAGTATGATGATGTATGATCCGTGTAGTGTGACATCACATTTATTCAATAAGAAGAATGTGAGGGTGTGATATATTCACTTCTTCACTCGTCTACTGTCATTATCTGCAGACTTCACATTCTTCCAACTGCATCTTTTTCTTTCATTTTCTCTTATTTATGTATTTATTTTGACTCTTTTCCCGTTGTTTCCATAAGTTTGTTTGGTCATTAGTTTGAGAGCAGTGAGTGCCATGATCCAGAAGAGCTTTTTTTTCATTCTAGGACTTCATGTTCCCAGTAATAATGTTTCTCCTCAAAGAAGTGGATATTTCCTTCTCCTTGCTTCATGTTTCTGTTGACTTCAGTACAAAGGTCTTGGATGTTTGTACATGTGTAAAAACATGTGTTCAGCTTTAGACATTTACAGTCACTTTACTGCACTGCTACATGTCTCTGTCCTTCGTGCACTTAGAGATAGTCCTTATTTTAACACATTTATCAACATTCTTTTATGTCTTCACCTTTTTACTCTTGTCACTTGTTTGCACCATGAGCCAAAGCAGATTCCTAGTTTGTCACTTCCTGTTTCTTACAATACAATAGTTGTGATTGGATTTTGTTCTGTGGCTTTGCTCCTGCAGCCAATGAGTCTGTGTCTGTTCTGTCACTGGTACCTTTGGTTCAGTCCAGTTGTGTCCATAGTTCTGGTTCCTCCTACTTTACCTCTTACAATAACGACAGATACATTTTGCCTTTTTGTTTTTACTGCAGTAAATGAATAAAGCTCGTCTTGAATGTCTAAAACAGGACATACATGAGTTCAGAGCTCCCTCGGTCGCAGAGGAAACTGTAGACTGCCGTTTAAAGCTGGGGTTCCTGACTTTAGAACCACACACAATGAACTTTGAAACAAAATCCATCCATTACTTTTATTATTATTTTCTTACTTTTCTAATCAGAAATGACAATGGTCACAGAGCAGGAAAAAAATGCACAAACAATGATGGTTATTGGTTCCACACACACACACACACTGTATAATTATATTATTATATAAGAATCCGCAGCACACACACAGTATTATGTACAGACAATACACAAAATACAGATAGATATAGAAAAATGTAAATATAATATTGTTTTGACAGACATCCGTGTCTGTCAAAACACGGATGTCTGTCAAAACAATATTATATTGTTTTGACAGACATCCGTGTATTATCCGTTTAGTTGCTAAGATAAGATACACTTTATTAATCTCACACAGGAGAAACTTACATAAATGAGACAGATTCCATTGACAGCTTTTTCATTCTGAGCCCGAACAGAGATAAATAAAACAACAGAGGATCAAAGCTGAACAGAAGGAGGCGTTTACACTCAGAGCATCATGGGAAATATTTACACTTCACTCATTTCTCCTGGTCCCTCTACCCCTCTCTCCTCTCCTGGTCCATCTCCTCCTCTCTCCTCTCCTGGTCCATATCCTCCTCTCTCCTCTCCTGGTCCCTCTACCCCTCTCTCCTCTCCTGGTCCCTCTACCTCTCTCCTCTCCTGGTCCTTCTCCTCCTCTCTCCTCTCCTGGTCCCTCTACCCCTCTCTCCTCTCCTGGTCCATCTCCTCCTCTCTCCTCTCCTGGTCCATCTCCTCCTCTCTCCTCTCCTGGTCCATCTCCTCCTCTCTCCTTTCCTGGTCCATCTCCTCCTCTCTCCTCTCCTGGTCCATCTCCTCCTCTCTCCTCTTCTGTGATGACCTCATTCATCAGGATCATGTTCTCATGTGTCTCACTAGCGCCTCTTCTGGACCTAGCCTGAAACAACAAGACATCCACAGGTCTGGACCAGGTCTGGACCAGGTCTGAGCCAGGTCTGAACCAGGTCTGAGCCAGGTCTGGACCAGGTCTGAGCCAGGTCTGAACCAGGTCTGAGCCAGGTCTGGACCAGGTCTGAGCCAGGTCTGAACCAGGTCTGGACCAGGTCTGGACCAGGTCTGAGCCAGGTCTGAACCAGTTGCTGTAGCAGTAGCAGTAGTAGTAGTTGTAGTACCTTGTAGTAGCAGTAGCAGTAATAGTTGTACCTTGTAGTAGCAGTAGTAGTAGTACCTTGTAGTAGCAGTAGCACTGTGGCAGGGTGAACAGGAGGATCATCAGTAGAATAATCAGGACTCTGATGATCAGGACAGACTTTAAAACTGCAAAACAAAACCACCAGAGAAAACAGGTCAGATAAAGTACAAGTACTTCAAAAGAAACTGGATTCACAAAGAAAATATCACTTCACCAGGATCGCAGAGAACGATTTTTCGCCGCCCGTGCCGTTTTTACTGGCACGGGCTGCGAAAGATTGGCGGAACTTGCCTGGAACTCCATGGGAAGATCTATGGGAAATTTGCCTGTTTTTAGGCATCATCTGCGCAGTGGATGATTTCCCATGATGCATTGCGCTATTTCCCATGATGCCTTTTGCCAAGCCCATAATGTTTGCAATTCTGTTAGAACTGAGTTTCAAGGAAGCATAGTGACCATTTAACAGCATCTGATTGTTATCATAGGATCATAGGAAGTATACGGCTGCTTTGGCTTGGCCCTGTCGATCACGGTTGGTAAAAATAAATACAATGACTTATTTGATCAAATTAGTTTATTCAAAATGTTCCTCAAGTATTTTGCTTTAGGACTTGCTTCATATTCACTCTGAAAACTAATGCTCAAATGTAGAATTTTTAAGACGTTTATTTTTCTCTGCAATGCATTCTGGGTGGTGTCACTGCTTCGCCACATTTTGTTTTCAATCAACACAAAATATTTGTTGGGTCATAATGGTCCACCAGGCTTACAAAAGAAATACAAAAAGTGAAGTATTTTCACTTAAAGCAATAATCTCAGTATTGTACAGACTGCTATGATAATGTTATACAGTACTTATTTGTCAACCAAAAATATAAAATAGTGTAAAATGAAGTATATAGTAATTACTTAAAATATTTGCATCCGTTTGGTCTGATTCACTTGTTACAGTGTAATCTAGTAATTTTAGATTCTCTCAATATTTTTCCCTAAAAAGTCACTCAGACTAAACGTTCTTTCCTCAACCGTCCACTCAAGTTCTGTCTTCAATGTCTTCTTCTTCCAGAACTTTCTCTCAGATTTCAAGTGTGCGCATGCGCGAATTGTGCTCGATTGATAAAAGTAATTTGATCAAATGTATAATTTTAATCTTATTTTTATTTTATACTTTTATATTGTATCAATCTACAAAAATGTATTGAAGGAGACATCATATTTACAAAATTAAATTTTACTTAACAATTTAATATGTTTAGGCTATTAGGATGAAAAAAAAACATCAAATGAAACACAGCAATGTTTTACTTTTTTCAGGGTAGCCCGCGTGAATTTGGTCTGGTTTAGTCTGCAGTACCGCAAGAATCCTGCGAGCACATGGGTTCTTCAGCTCCCAGCTGTAACACTCTATCCAGTTATTATAGATCCATGCATCACACACACTCTGTCTCCAGTATGTGACATCACACGCTCTGTCTCCAGAAAAAGTCAGAGAAAAGGAGAAAGCAGTTTCCTCTGTTTCCTGAAGCTTGAGAAGAGTCTGCTTGAATGTTTTAAACATGGAGGTTCTCGGCACAAACAGCAGTTGTAAAGCCAACAGTTGGTTCTAAAAGGAGTCAGTTTTACAAACGCCGGAGTCGACTGTTTGGATCTTTTGGAGCAGTTGCAGTAGCAGCAGTAGTAGCAGCAGCAGTAGCAGCAGCAGTAGTAGTAGTAGCACTAATAGCAGTAGCAGCAGTTGTAGTAGCAGTAGTAGCAGCAGTAGCAGTAATAGCAGTAGCAGCAGTAGTAGTAGCAGTAGCAGCAGTAGTAGTAGTAGTAGCAGTAGAAGCAGTTGTAGCAGCAGTAGTAGCAGTAGCAGCAGTAGTAGTAGCAGTAGCAGCAGTTGTAGCAGCAGTAGTAGCAGCAGCAGTAGTAGCAGCAGTAGTAGCAGCAGCAGTAGTAGCAGCAGTAGTAGCAGCAGCAGTAGTAGCAGCAGCAGCAGCAGTAGCAGTAGCACTAATAGCAGTAGCAGCAGTTGTAGTAGCAGTAGTAGCAGCAGTAGCAGTAATAGCAGTAGCAGCAGTAGTAGTAGCAGTAGCAGCAGTAGTAGTAGTAGTAGCAGTAGAAGCAGTTGTAGCAGCAGTAGTAGCAGTAGCAGCAGTAGTAGTAGCAGTAGCAGCAGTTGTAGCAGCAGTAGTATAGCAGCAGTATAGTAGCAGTAGCAGTAGCAGCGGTAGTAGTAGCAGTAGCAGCAGTAGTAGCAGTAGCAGCGGTAGTAGTAGCAGTAGCAGCAGTTGTAGCAGCAGTAGTATAGCAGCAGTATAGTAGCAGTAGCAGTAGCAGCGGTAGTAGTAGCAGTTGTAGTAGTAAAAAAAAAAAAATAACCTAGATTCAGAACAAAAGTCAGAACCGTCTCAGTGAAAGGAATCTACTTGTGGAACGCACTTAACAAAGACATTAAAGAGTCAACAATTACAATGGTTTTTAAGAAACAAATCAAAACTACTAGATTCAATAAATATGTTACATAAGAAGAAATTCTGGATTCAAATTAATGGTTTGTATTTTCAAAAAAGGAAAGTAATGTGTTGTACATATGTGTAAGGTAATGTATTGTATGTAAGGTATGTAATAGTGTAAACAACAATATAATGTTGTTTACACTGTAAAAGTTATTTGGAGCAGTTAAATCTTTCAGATGCAATGGACAACTCTTAACCATGAATAGTGCATGACCAAGATCTATAGTGTGAGAAAATAAGTTCTCAAGTTGTGATTGCCATTACTGCTTAAACCGATAAAAGTAAATCAGAGCAGAGATATGGTTCGACTGGGTCCCTCCTGCCAAGCGGCCTCAAAACCTCGCTTTTTAACGCATCACACAGCAAGATCATACGACGCAAATATTTCGTACATTTCCACTGGTCAGGAATGTTGGGGGCGGGGCGGGTTGAGTGGGGGCTATTGCCTTCTCTCGACTGGCTCATTCTACCCACCTTTTATAACCTACATACATAACAATGTTACCATTAATTAAACAACGTTTAAGTAATAATGGTATTGACAATAAGAACATCAATGCTGTTTAATGAGCCTTTAAAACGAATATTCATGGTGACAGTTGTATATCTGAGAGATACACGCCTGTATATCATTTGAACTCCTGTAAAAAGAAAAGGCACGTAAAAAGGGGTACGAAATACAAGTTTCACTTTTCGAATTGTGTATACGTTTATATGTTTCTTCTTTTGTTTTAGTGTATTGCACAATTATTTCGAAATAAAGACTACTACTACTAGTAGTAGCAGTAGCAGCAGCAGTAGTAGTAGCAGTAGTAGTAGCAGGAGCAGGAGCAGCAGCAGTAGTAGTAGTAGTAGTAGTCAGGTACCTCCCAGCCTCAGCTCCAGTCTCTCACTCTTGGAGGTGAAGCTGTGGTTGAACACCTGTAGGTGGTAAACACAGGTGTAGTCTCCTTTGTGGGCACGGCCAGTGTGATTGAACAGGAAGTGTGCAGAGTGATTGACAGCAGGCAGGGTGTGGCTCCCAGAGGGAGAGAGCAGCTGGAAGGAGCCTCCTGGGAACTGAGGCTTCACCGAGCACTGGACCAAGAACTGAGACCCCAACTGCACACGCACCACCTGCACCCCGACCTGGGAGACCTGGACCTGGGAGACCTGGATCTGGGAGTCCTGGATCTGGGAGTCCTGGACCTGGGAGACCTGGACCTGGGAGACCCCCACAGTCACATAAAGGGACAGGACTGGACGGTTCAGTAAGTCTGCAGAGACAGAGACATGAGCTACAGCAGAGATTAGAGTTCAAATTTGACTTTTACCTGAACACATCAACTTCACACCATAACGGGAAGGGAAAGGCTGGCCGAGAACACATTCTCTCACTTTAGACTTCCTCCTCCTTATGCAGACAGGTGAGATCACCCACACAGTCGTGACTGGAAAACCATCTTTCTGAGGTCCAGAAACAGCAGATCCACAGTCCAGGTCTCTGCACACAGCAGCTGAGTCCTCCTCGGTCCAGCCTCTTCTATCAAACGTCACTCGTCTCCACTCTCCTCTGTGTCTGAGCTCCAGTGTCCCGACACAGCGACTGGCCCCTTCCACCAGCCTGAGCGGCTCTGAGCAACACAAACACTCTTCAGACACACAAACATCCCACACACATTTGAGAAAACTGGATTGGACACAGATACCAAGAGCAGACGCACAATTGGGACACACAAACATTTGGTTTTATTATAGAGCAACGGACATTACATTTATTTACACTTTATTTACAAACACACACACAGACACTCACACACAAACACACACGCACGTTCACTCACACAGACACAGACAAACACATACACACACACAAACACACACGGTCACACACAAACACACAGACACAAACGCACACGCACGTTCACTCACACAGACACATACACACACAAACATACACGCACACACACACAAACACACACGGTCACACACAAACACACAGACACAAACGCACACACACGCAAACACATACACAAGAAACACACAGACAAACAAACACAGACATACACAAACACACACACACACATACAAACTGACACACACAGACACACACACATAAACACACACGCGCACACACACACAGACACACAAACATACAGACACACACACAAACACACACATACACACGCACACAGACATAAACACACACACACACAAACTGACACACACACACACACAAAGCTGAAGCACAACTTCAGCCTGGAAGACCGGCCACGGCTCTCACCGCCAGGGCCAGCCAATCACAGCCCGGCCAGCCCCTTGACAACCCACTGACAGCAAAGCGACCAGTTTAAAAGCAGCCACTCCCCGATAAACAGTGTGTGTGTCTATATTTGTGTCTGTATGTATGTGTGTCTGTTTGTGTGTGTCTCTGTGTGTGTGTGTGTCTCTGTCCTCGTCTGCTGCTCACTAAGACACACTGTCACATCAAATGAAACACGTGTGTGTGTATGTGTGTGTTTGTGTCTGTATGTGTGTGTGTCCACTCGACAGTGGCCCAGTTGGTAGAGCATTGGGCCTGAAGGTCGTGGGATCAAGCCCACCGTAAGATCTACTTCACAACTCTAACTGATGTCTGCTGTCAATGTGTCCTTGGGCAAGACACTTAACCCCCCTTTGCCTGAAGCCCCTGCTGAAAGATCTCAGCTCCTGTGGACTCACCACCTGCAGGAGGATCAGTGAGGGGCTGGTGCTAAGTGTACTGGGTGCAGCTCTGACTGCCACCCCCCTACCCAGAAATGGATTAAGGGGAAGAAAATGGTTGGATGGGTGGAGTTTCCCCAGGAGTAAAACCAATTATCTGGTGCCTTGGGAAATAAATGGAAGCTCATAATGAATACTGGACCCTGGGTGAGAAACAGTAAATGGTTCAAAGGAGCAAAGATTAACAAAATATACAACAATATACTGAATTTTCCCCGACATAATGTACAGAAAATGTACTTGTTTAACACCGCAATTCACTGAACAGAAGTTTGTCACACTTCTACAGACTCACAAATGAGATTTTTTCTAAATAAATTCTATTGTATTGCATTTTGGGTTAATATGTATACAATTCTAAAAATATTAGATATTACATTTGAATAATAAATTGTGTCTTTTGTCAAAGTTACAAGGGTTCATGGGAGAGGTATAATAAAAGAAAGATAAAGAAAATGTACATGTATTTTTCTCATTGAAATTTTTTTTTTATTTAAGTCAAATGAGGAAAGATCTTTAAATCATCACAACTTAGAAGAACGTTTAGTTGAAACAGAACCAAACAAACACCAAAATGGTGGGGAAAATATCTAGATACCTTCTCTTTGAAAAAAAAAGTTATAAATAGTTTGATTTTTCATGTGAAAAATCCTTTGTTTTGTATTCCTGTATAATTGTCTTTCTTGATTTTCATTGTCCTAAATAAGCCCCACCCACCTTAGCCCCTCACATAAGGCCCACCCATCTTAGTCCCGCCCCTCACATAAGCCCCGCCCCTCACCTGAGCAGATGACGCCCTCATGGGGTCCAGAGGAACAGATCTTGGGTCTGGACCGGGGACAGTCCATCAGAGCAGACTCATGGCCCTCACAGTGGAATGTCGTCCCCAGCGGAGAGAGCTCCCCCTGGAGGACAGAAGGAGCATTGCAGCCCAGCTCCCTGCAAAGCACCTCTGCTCCCCGCAGGTCCAAGGCCCCTTCACAGACTGAGATCCAGGACCGGTCCCATATCTGCAATGATCCGGAGCAGAGACCAGAGCCTCCAACCAGCCGCACAGAGTCTGAGACAGAGAGGACTTCATCACACTCTGGACACAGAGCTCCACAGCAGACATCATTGTGAGAAAATGGCTGTGTCCAAATTGGTATCTGGCTGCGTAGGGTGGATACTTAGGCATCAAAGGGCCACCTTCAGAGCCATGTGGCCATCTGGCGACGTAGGGAGCAAAACCTGAAGTGAATTTGGACAGCAGCTGCCTTCGTTGCCTTCGTCACGTGACAACACAACTCGAAGGACACGGCGGCCATGATGGAAGGTATAAAGTTTAAAATATGCTTTAAAGATGCAGTAAGCGATTTTGTTAGCTTAGCCGTAGCACCAACTTGAAACCACTCCCCCCTCCCCCCGCCTTATCACCCGCCTTATCACCCGCCTTATCACCCGCCTTATCACCCGCCTTATCACCCGCCTTATCACCCGCCTTATCACCCGCCTTACCACCAAACCAAAACAACCGGCACACGTGAACGCGCATCCACACGTGATATCATCTGTCATCAGATGAACATGTCACATTCTCCTGATGAGCAGAGGAGTCGCGTATCACGGCTGTGTACACAGCTGCAGAGTCGCGGCTACTGCTGTCTCTGTGAGGTCTATGGAGAAGTGTAGAGGACAGTGTTATGTGTTCACTGACACTAATCATTAGACTGGGCTGTATTCGTACGTTTACTCTGCACTCTGTCCTACTACAGTACAGACGTGTTGCTGCAGCCGTTACTATTTGATGGCTTGCGCGTATGTTAGTATTTGGGGCGTTCACGGGCAGTCCGTACAAAAAGTATTGACATGACAGAAAGTGCGGTAGAGCAATCCACATGTACGTGTTTGTCCTCATGGTACCTGTGGCTGTTGTGGTCAGACATGAGACTTTATGAACTGCGTGAAGGAGAGACCCGCGCACGGCCGGTATGTGTGTTGTCAGTGAAAATTACATTGTGAATGCACTGCCAGATCTCAGATGTCCTCCGCGATTATCACACAATTTATTATACGGCTCCTCAGAGCAGCAGTAGAACGCTCCATTGATTTGAATGTAATTTCAAAACATTCTACCGGTCATTATTTTCTATACCGGACCTCTCCAAACAATAATGACCGCTGCCCATGGCAACGCTCTCTCTGCTTGTCTTTCAAATGCGTGGATAACTCCGCAAGTAGTTCCGGCCACTCCGGAGCTAGCCACGCTCAATCAACACACTTAAATGTTAATCGGAGAATACTTATACATATACATTCTTCACACACGTGCACGGAAATTTTCAGAATTTTGTCTTCATGACAAAAATACTATTTCTCTGCGTCAAAAAGCGATTGTGAAAAACCCGGAAGTAGTTCCGGCCGCTCAATAAACGCAAATGCCAATCAATCAACGCAATGAAATGTTTATCGGAGAGTGAATTATACATATCCAGTCTTAATACAAGTGCACGGAAGTTTTAAGAATTTTCCGTTTACGTTTTCATGACAAAAACACTGATGTAATGCGAGAAAATGCGATCCCGAAAAACCCGGAAGTAGATACCGGCACATTTTAAGATACCGGCACATTTTCCGACACATTTGCAGAGGATCGAATTATGGATTTAGGTTAGGTTTATGTATGGGTCACTCACCGCTGATGTTCAGAATTCTTTGTTCAGTTTTCATGCAGTTCCAGGGAGTTCTAGTTTGGAAGTTGCCAGCCTAACTGTTGCTAGCATAGCCACGGGAAAACCTTTGGGAACTATTTTATTTTCTGTCATTAAATAAACCTTTCGGCATTCCTAAAAGTGGACTGAAGTTTATGTTGTGTGTTCTGTTGGTATAAAGCCGTATAATAAGCGGGATGACGTATATTACGCAGGTCATTATCGGAAAATAAGTACCTTCCGCCCTGTTGGTACTTATTTTCCAATAATGACCTGCGTAATATATCCCTTTATCCCGTTATCCCTTACTTAGTCATGTTTAGAAAATCCAACTCAGGTGCGCAAACTCGCGAGAAACAGGAAGAGGGTGAAGGGGGTAAACGCATCCCATTGGTTTGTAGGGGATGAACGAATCCCATTGGGTTATTTTTATCGGTCCGCTCCAAAGTATTATTTGTTAATTTTTGGAGACTACAGGCATCTGGTCAATCTACCTTACTATTTGAAAAAACATGATAACTTGACTACTTTTACGGTTTAGGGACGTTTTCCCACAATATTTTTTAAAATGCATCAGGAAAAAATCACTTTAATTAGGACATAAAGATTAATTGTAACATAATTTGAGGCAAGAAATACCCCCCTCTATTGTCATATTACGGGTCTGTTTGGTGATAAAATCAAACATTTTCGGACTTTTCCTCCAGCGCGAAGCTCCAACGCTTAGGTTAAGTGAGCGGGTCCCGCGGCGCTGAAGCCCAGAATAGAGCGTCAAACGTGGGGGCTCATTTTGAGAGCTCCACTGATGTTTACAATCTTAATTATGAAAACCAAAAGAGGAGGCTTTTGTAACTGACTTTCTCTGTTATAACAATTTGCTAGGATTAGATAGCAATTTGGCCTACGTGCAAGACTCTACAAGGACTCTGGTTATTTTGACTATGATGTGCACTGTCTCTGTGTGACACGTACGTCTTTCCATGTGTGACGTAACAATGACTATAAAACCATGTCTTGACTTTTGCTCTGTCTGAATCAACTACCATTTTTGTGAATAAACAACCAAGCTGGATGCACAGGATCCCAGTATGTCTGAGTCTAATTTCCCACAGGTGGTGGAGAGATGCGTGGCTCTGTGCATCTGGCTGGTTGTTTTGAGAGTGGTTTTTTCGGCGTGGGAAAGCAACATGTAATCTGGGATCGCGAGCACATCTCAGCAGGCCGGGAGAGCTGCTTGCGTCCTGGATCCTCCTTGCTTTGTCACTTTTGTTTACATTTTATTTTTCGACGCGTAAAAGAAGTTGGCTGACCTCTTGAACAGTCCGGACAAAGAAAATAAGGTAAGCAGACACCTGTTTATATGTAAAGTCTGCATAATTGGATACTAGCTAAATTTGTGTTTGTTTGAGAGGTCTGCCAAATGCTCTCTAAATTGGTCAAGACACAGGTCCACTACCTCGATAAAATAGCAGTTACGGCCAGATTAGTTAGTGAAACCATGGTATAAAAAATAAATAAACATAAAAAGGGAGTTTTTGTTTTTTAGTTTGTTTTTGGCCTGAACAGAGTTCACTGGAGAATGCAGAGTTTTATCTACAGTTGAGCTTTTAGCTTTCGTGAGTTATTTAAATTTTTTGTCGCGGCTCGGGCTGTATCCAACAGTTGTTTTTTGTTTTTTTTAGAAACAGATTTTGACTCGTTAAAATGGCCCGAGGCGTGGGAGCTGTTTCTCATCCGAGTGCATATCATGTTGGAGATCCGTGATTGTTCCTATCGCTCGCGAATCACATGGAGAACTGTGCATAATTTATGCGGTAATAAAAGGCGAAAAAGGCTAATAGCGCATGTAACAATGGATGTAACTTAATTCAGGAAAAAAAAAGGCTGTGGCGGACGAGAGGGCAACGCCAAACAGCTGATTTTGTGTAGGAAAGTATGCAGTGGAACAAAGCCTTAACGTGACCTAATAAAGGAATCTCATTTTAGATGTTACCATTTGAACCAGGGTTATGATTTAAAATGTTTGAGCTTATTCATGTTGAAAATTAGGAATTATTGTTTAAAATTGTGTCTTTTTTAAATTTACAATCTACTTTCTCTAAGTATTCCAAACGAAGCAGAAAAACCAACAGGTTTATCAAAACAACAGCCTTTAGCAGGTGATGTCACATGCATCTATGGAAATACAACAGAACATCTTCTACACAGAGACAGTGGGTTTTGTTGAAGATTGACATGTAAATTTCTCCTTGTGAGATAAATAAAGCATATCTTATCTTATCTTATTAAAGACGACAGCAGCTCATCTGAGTAATCTGTTGCAGAGTCAGAAAATCATCCACAAATTATTACTATTTTAACAATTGTTTGCGGCTGGAAACAAAGCTCATTTTCACAGATTGTCTGTATCTTTGTGAATGATGCATTTCAGAGTGGATAACATCCTGTATAGAGAATGTTTCCTCAAATGGACTGTTTGTTGTACTTCTGTGTGTGAGCAGATTTATTTTAATGATGACTCACTTCGTTGATCCCGTCTCAGAGCAGAAGTGAACATAGAAATAAGTGTTTGCATTCATTGTGCAAATACTTTAGCACAATTAATAATAAACCAAGGATTATCAAAGACACGTTCAGGGTGTTTAAGAAAACAAAGACAAGAGAAAGGCTCTTGTCAATATTACAGCCCTAAAGACACTTTAGGCTGTGTTCACACTGATCTTTGTTTAGTCCTGACTTTTATCTCTCTGCAGGTTTAAATGAGAACGTGGTCAGAGTCTGTGTATGTGCAACATGTAAAAGTCTGGAAAAAAGTAAAGGTTCAACATGAAGTGCAGTCTGCAGCAACAGTTCTTATTGTCTTAAAGTAAATAACTGATTCTTACTTCACACATGTGCATCCTGTGACTCAGCACAAACAGTTCAAATACACTCTTTATGTCATTGATATAAAGTCACTGCTGCTCGGCACAAACAGGTCCACTTCAGATCAACTCCACAGGGATAACATGAACAAAACTAAATCCACAGTAATCAGCAGAAGACTCTGGACCAATCTTCAGTTTTTAACGTTTCTTTCAAAAATAGCTTCTTTCCCTTGGAGTTGTGTTGCACCCGTCTCTTTTTTTATTTTGTTGAAATCACTTGGAAACGAGGTGGTTTGGCTGATATCCACTAAGTCACCACCAGCAGCTGAAACGGATACAAACGTGAAACTTTGCAGCCTTGACACTGTAAAAAAGGCTCATCAAACTGTATTATATAGAATCAAAGAAGCACAAAAAGTCTGTCTAATCTTCTCATATTATTTTGACCAAGGAAGTCAAATTAGGTCTTTTCCAAAAGCACTAACACTGGTTTAAACAACCTGCTGAGTCACTACATAACCTGGCACCAGTATCTATGTTTTGGCCGCTGTTCAAACAGTTGCAAACTACTGTACGTCTTTCCATTTACATTGTTACATTGTAAAATTGTATATTTTTTAATTTCACATAAGATTGACTTGTATGTTACTCCTACATTCAGTCAAGTGACAAAATGTGTCCTTTTTCATGGAAAGAATATGTTTGAATATAAATTGAATCAAATAAATGTGTCCTCATGTATTTTACTTTAATCAAAGCTGTTCATTAGAGTTTACTTTTCTAGTATTTCTTGACATCAGCTGTAAAGTCATGTAGCTCAGGTTTAACAGAACGATATTTGAATCACTTCCTGTTTGTCTGCCATGTGCTCTCTGAGACTGGAGAACTGCCAAACATGATCCAATCTGGGGAGACAGACTACGAGATTTATTGAGGGTATGGAGATATCCGGTGTCCATGAGCTTTTGAGCGCTGGCTTGATTAGCGGCTGCAGGGAGTTAAGCTGAGGTGAGGCTGAGGTGGGGCTGAGGAAGGCGTGGGGTCGGTCCGATGACGCGGCAGTCGACCAATTTTAACTTCAGCTTAAGCTTCAATCTTGCAAAATTTTTAAAAGACAACAGGAACCAAAAATAGATCGGCTTTTCTAATCAAGTTCAAGTTCAAGTTCAACTTATCTTTATTGTCCCACTAGGGGAAATTGGTTTTGTAGCAACAGTCATCCAAAAACAGGCAGATAAAGTAAGATCACAACATTGAAAAAAACAAGAACAGGAGAGGTGACAGTGAAAGGCCAATAGGAACAGATGCTTTGAAAGTGGATTGTTCGCACTTTCTGTATTTGATTTAGTGTGATGTGTAAAATGTGGAGATGAAACAATCAAACCCTGCACATTAGAACATATAGTTTATTTATATATTGAAAAAAACAAAATCTTCCCACAGTGATGTTGGTATTGCAACACACAAATGGGCACAAACAAGCACACAATATAAACAGAGATAAGTTGCTGTAAACTATTCATACTATAATACATATATAAAAATATATATACATATGAAGTGTTATACAGCTAGAACTTGTGCGTTTCTCATGTTTACAACAATAAACATAAATATTTCATATTGATTTTTTTAAATACATATTCACACACAAGTAACAGACAACTGAGACGATAAAATAAAATGATACATGATTCTGTTGTTGTTTAAAAAATAGAAAAGTTAAAAGTTGGACCTGCACAAGTATTCATACAGTTGACTTCCCTGATGTCTGCTGTCGTTGTGTCCTTGGGCAAGACAAATAACCCACTTTGCCTATAAGGAGCGCGGAAAGTGTGTGTGTGTGTGTGTGTGTGTGTCAAACTGATATTTTCCCATTGTGGGACGAATGAAGGACCTTCTTCTTTTTTCGTGCATTCAATTTTCTTTAAAACATTCCTAATGAATGTTTCAAGTTTGACAAAAGTTATATTGGGAACACAGCTTCCATGTGGAAGCAGGTGTTTTGGTCAGTTTTTTATGCTGCAAACCACTGCAGCATAAAATCACTGCACCCTGCCCTGTGGGAAAAGTATATACGAGGATTTTCCCAAATTTTAGGACCGCCCTCTATCCTATCACCAGAATGACAATTAGATGAACCAATTGTCTTTATGATCCACCCGGAAGTAGAAAATCCTCCTATACCTTTAAACATGGTGGGGGGAGCATCATGCTATGGGGCTACCTTTCTTCTTTCGGACTAGGAAGATTGTAAGAATAGCTGGGAAGATGGATGGAGCCAAATGCAGGGACATTTCGGATGAAAAGTCAGCAAGGGAATTGATTGCGAGGCGACGATTCACCTTCAGGACAATAACCCTAAACACAAAGCTAAATCTACAATGGAATGGTTTAAAACAACACATGTGTTAGATTGGTCAAAGTCAAGTCACAGTCAAAGTCCAGACCTAAATGCAAAAGAAAATCTGTGGAAAGACCTGAAAACTGTTGTTCACAAACACTCTCCATCTAATTAGACAGAGCTCGAGTTGTTTTGTAAAGAGGAAGGGATAAAATGTGTCTCTCTAGATGTACAAAGACTTGATGCTGTTAATGCTGCAAAAGGAGGTTCCACAAAGTCCTACCTCATGCTGTATGGATACCCTTTAGTTTTCTATTTTTTGGAAAATAACAGAACGTATCATATATTTCGTAGTATGGAATATCAGAAAAACAACAATATGCCGTTTCAGAGCAGTCGCAGTAGATTATTAGACAGTACATTCAATCATCTGTTTTAGTTTAGTCCGGACAGTTGGCACAGACTCAGACCACTTCATTCTGCTCTACACAGATACAGAACATTAAAGTAGCAATATGTAAGATTTTCAGGTCAAGTCATCATTGCCCTAATCTGTCAGGTATTAATAAACTATTCTCTTTTTGAATACTTCTTTAACTGATAAAGGATTAGTTTTACAGCCCCTAAATCTTGGTGTTTTCATTTTAATGTCCCGCCCTCTACCGTTTCACCAATCAGAAAGGCCATGATCCAGGTTGCCAGAACTCATTGTGTCGAGATATTCTCACTGGTAAAGTAACATGTGGCCACAGAATGAAAAATGTCTTGTTATGATTCTCCAAACATTAATAACAAAACAAAGAATAATAATTTCTATCAGGCCTTTGTGAAAAAGGTGTTGGTTATATATTTGCTGCTGACAAAACTCTTGTCTATTCAGATTTTATGGTTGCAGCTGGATTCCTCTGCATATCTGGCAACCTGGGTCAGGGAGAGTGTGAGAGGTTGCAGTTCCACTTTTGGCCAGAGTTGTACATATTGCTCCTTTAAAGGGCCTATATCACGGTTTTTGACTTTTCTCTGCTTTAAACATGATTGCAATGCTATTTGGCCTTCATACACAAGCCCACAGTAGTTTATTCATTGATTCTGTCAATCTTTTGTAAGAGAACAATCTGTCTCCTTCCCGTGCGTGAGGCACAGAAACGCTCGGGTCCACTTCAGTGACGAAAACCACACTGATGACGCGCATGACCCCGTTTGCTTTGTATTTAAAATAGTTGTTAAATACTTTTGTCAAAACGGGGTAAACAATACACAATTAGTATGCTGTTTTTTGTCAAAAATAATAAAAATAAAAATAAATTAAAAGCCGGCGGGAGGTGATTGACGGATCAAAACAGCGAATCAGAGCGCACAGGCTCCGGCTCCCGAGTCCAGCGTCTGTGGTCTGGTCTCGCGGACACCACATAGAGCTGCTGTTTTTATGCTTTTGTCAGCAACTAAAAGTGTTAGGATCACGTCAACTTGAATGAAGTGTGTTATGGGTGTAAATATGTGACACACTATTTGGCCCTAAGAGGAAGAAAGCGGCTCGACTTTTTTCATCTGTTCATCTCATGGATCTATTATAATACCGGTTCATCTGCGACACTTCACTGAGACTGTTCCAGAACTACAGGGACAATGGAACTGGACTTACTCAAAAACTGATCTGGAAACACGTTATTCCCACGGTAAAAGACGTAACTCGAACCCCCTCGATCTGTAAGTAGTGACGCTAACTCGCTGTATACTTCTGTAAACTAAATAACTAGGGTCTGATTGTGCATCGAGGACATAGGGCTCGATGTGACGGATTGTCATTGTTGGAAAAAGTTTATTCTTATGTATGAAATTACTAAGTACAGGTGATAAACGACAAAAGCGTGATGCTACGTCAGCGTGCGGGCGGGGGGAGGCGGGCTCACAGGCAGAGGAGCAGACTCTTCTCTGGATCAGCTCGTTTGAGTCGAGGTGACGTCACCTCTATACAAGAGATGGCTCTAATCTCACAAGCTTTGATTGTTGTGTGGTGTATCATACACATTAATATCACACATGTGCATAGGATTGAGTGTGAAACATGAAGAAAAGCGTGATATAGGACCTTTAAGATGGAAGTGGACAAGATTCAGCAAAAGTTTGGTCCCTTCAGCCATAGCTGCTCTTTACAGTCTGTTATGTTGTTTTCCTTGTTCTTGTATAAAGTTTCTTTCTGTGTGTGTTGTGACAGTGTCTGTGGAAATGGATTTCCCTCAGGGGACAAGAAAGGTTTATCAATAGTTGATTCACCCATCAGTCTCAGCAGGGGTCTTCTGGACTGTAACAAAGACCATGTGAGTATTTTTGTAATTCTTTTGGGTTGGACAGTGTAAAATGTGGTCAGTTCCTGGATTCTCACCTTTAAATATTAGACAAATGAGAACCAAGACAAACATGAGAACACAGGCTCCTGCGCTCCAGTGGTGTCTCTGTGCTGCATTGGGCAGTGGAGGATCTGTCGTCATCACAAACTCTGCTTCTGTAAAACAACATTCAATCAGTGGTCTGCAGGTTTTCATTTCAACCGGGCAAGTGCACCAGACATCATATACATTCACTACAAACTCTTAGATTCTCCCTCATTTTTATGGCTGCACCATTGAAAGTTTCCTTGTTGATTCTCTGTTCTGTGGTTTGATAACATCACAGTTAAAGAAAGGAGAGCTCTAAACAAGGTGAGAGACCAGAGAGGGACCAGAGAGGGACCAGAGAGGGACCAGAGAGGGACCAGAGAGAGACCAGAGAGAGACCAGAGAGAGACCAGAGAGAGACCAGAGAGACCAGAGAGAGACCAGAGAGACACCAGAGAGACACCAGAGAGACACCAGAGAGACACCAAAGAGACACCAAAGAGACACCAGAGAGACACTAGAGAGACACCAGAGAGACACCAGGGAGACACCAAAGAGACACCAAAGAGACACCAAAGAGACACCAGAGAGACACCAGAGAGACACCAGAGAGACACCAGAGAGAGGTCTCAGAGAGAGAGACCAGAGAGAGAGACCAGAGAGAGACCAGAGAGAGACCAGAGAGAGACCAGAGAGAGACCAGAGAGAGACCGGAACAAAAACATCTGTAATCAAAGCAGATCGTAGCTCACCTAAAACAGTTACATTGTACTGGATGTTGTGCACAGAGTTGTCTTTACAGATGACTTGTCCAGTGTAGATCCCAGAGTCTTCAAGTTTCAGGTCCGGCATGTGCAGAGATCCAGTTTGAGCCAGACTCATTCTGTCTGGCAGTCTTGGTCCCTTCATTCCTTTATCAAACACAACCAGTGGAGTCCTGCCCGCACCATTGTCCTCATACCACAGGACATGATGAGGCTCACACTCAGAGGGCCCGGGGCTCAGCAGTGTCATGTCCTCTCCAGCCCTCCCCTCCAGAGGCTGCACTGTCTCCGCAGCACACAGCACACCTGTGACAGAGCAGGTGTCATCAGTCAAATAACTTCAAGTTGTATATCCATCTGTCTTTTATGCTTTTGTGAGTCTATTAATGTGCAGGTCAGTTCATAGATTTTTTTTTCAAGATGGAGAGTCATTGTTTGAACCAAACATCAGTTTGACCCGCCTCCACAGGTTCCTGATTGGACGCAATGAATTAGAATCTTCGATAGACAGCTAAGGCTGGTCACCATTGGTCTAATGTTCTCCTCCTGGTGGTGGTTAGGCCAAGGGGAGAGAGCGCTTTAATGGGGACATAACCCGATTTTGTTCTCTGATAACAATCTATGACTTCCATGGCTCTTTATTCATTATATGATTCATTTGGGATATTTAGACAGAAGAAACGACTCGTAGATCCACCTTTTCAAAGTTTGACTAAGCTGTCTCTGCAGTGTCAGCAAGCGATTAAAATAATGTGTTTACGCTTGCTTTTATTGATACTAAACGGTCCTCAATTCCCATTGAGCAAGTGACAATGGCAGTGTTTTCTATTCGAGCAGAAGGATGAACTTCCTGTGAAAATTGGTATCGTTATCGAAGGGACGTTTTTGAACGGACTGAGCTCTGTCGCATTGACTTGTGCCCTGCTGCTCGGTTTGATCTATATTCTTAATCTTCCTTTCCCTTAAAACCTCCGTTACAATTTCAAGGCTTTCCAGAAAGTTTTTTTGGAGCTGGATCCTCAGAAAATGTCCCCTAAAGTTCACACACTCATTTGAAAACTGCAAAGTGCAGTTTAATGGTCATCCTACGCCTATGAAAATGTTGTTGGCATTCAGTGTTAAGTTTTATAAAGTTGAAAGTGTTATGAAAAGTACTTATCAGCTGTTAGTGGTGGTTGACTTCTCCAGAGACCACTATGCGGTGGGGACGCACTCAGTTGGACGAATCTGTGAGATCTGTCAGACTGGCCATATCCACTTACAGCTGATAAGAGACGCGTCCCACTCTCCCTGGGCAGCCTCTGAAGGTGGAAGTAAACCGCCGAAACATGCGGTAGTGAAGCAGTACTAGCTTCTTTACATTTTTCGATTTGTCAAAAGAACCTTTTTTTAAGGGTTATAAGATAAAATGTATTACATTTGAGTAAAAGACTGTTTTTTGTTGTTGTTGAATGCTTATTACTGAACATCTTTAGCTTACATCTTTGGTGTATTTAGTGTATTAAAAGTTTTATAAGACTGTTTTTATAAGTTTTAAGAATAAATACTTTGTAATCCTCCTGTTTGGTCTGGATTGTTTTTTGCTGGCACAGGACAATCTGAACTGAATCTGAAACTGCTATTGTCATGAGTACAGTCATGGAGGCTGTATTGAATTGAAATCATATGATTTTTTTTGTTTCAAATAAATAATTTGCACGTACGACCTTTATTTTACATCTTCACTTCAATTATACAAACAAGTTTATACTATTTAAAGCTGTGGTTCTCAAACTGCACACAAAGTGAGTTTTGTTTTGGTGTTTGGTCAAAAAAAAGCCCCCGCTGAAAGATCAAGGCTATGCTCACACTCAGAGAGCAGCCGTCCTCCTGTGGACTCACCACCTGCAGAGGGTCAGTGAGGGGCTGGTGCTATGAGACTTGGGTGGCATCTCTGATTGCCACCCCCCTGACCCAGAAATGGATTAAGGGGTAGAAAATGGATGGATGGATGGATGTTTGGTCAAAAATAGATTTCCATTTTGACATTTATATATCACCTGAAGAAGCACCACAGTCTGAACTGTTCATGTATATTTTCAATTAACTGTTATAGCAGCAAATAACTACAAACATGTATTCTGCAGATGAATGTTCAAAAACAAGATGCTCAAACACAAAAGTTTGAATAGGATTGAGAATATTTGGAGAGAGAAAGAAGCAATATTTTAAGTTGGATTTAACTAAACTAACGATGTGGATTAGAATGTACAATGTTTTTTGTAAGAAAAAGGTCAAAAATACTAGAGTAAAATTTAACAGAGTTTTAAGTGTAATTTTCAGAAACATTACATTTTATACATTTTTTTTAAGTTGAAAGAAAGTAATATTTTAGGAAACTTGAATGAATATTTAGCTTTTATCTGATTAAAAATTCTAGTTTCGTTCAATATAGAATTCAAAGTTGAAAAATTTTAATTTACTTGTTGTTACCAATTGAAACATTTTTTAAAGTTGATTCAACTAAATTCTTTTTACAGTGCATACATCATTGGTTTTATCACTGTGCAATAATAAGCCATTGTTTTGTTTGGTCCTGCAGTTTGGATGCAGACCAGGGCAACACGCATGTCCTCGTTTTTTTTCAGAAAACTCCATTCATTGTATGATGCTGAGCTGGCTTAAAAAAGAGAAAGTATTGAGACAGTGGGTCTCATAAAGTCTCCCCGTTTACTACAAGGACAGTGCTTTAAAGGCGTGCAACAGACTTTCTTTGCTGCTGTTTGTATCCAACGACATGAATGAAGTCTGCATCCAAATGTCTGAATATAGACCAGAGACATGCAGGGAGCGATGGAAAACAGTTTGACAAGAAGTTATAAAAATACAGGAATAGTTTAAACTTACATGTCGATAGTAATGCTGTGATTAGTCCCAGTGTCTGCATGTTCTTCTCTGCGCCGACAAGAGCCAACTGACAAACTCTGCCTGCAGTGTGACTAACTCTATTTCTAGATTTCCAGCCCCTCTCTCTCTCTCCCTCATGGATCCAGTCATACTTCCTGCCCACTGTCACTCTCATTCCAGCCACTCAACCAGGCGCCGCTCGCTTTTGTTTTCTTTAATTTAACTTACTTTACACACACTTTCTCTCAACATGTGCGTATACAAGAAATCCTATGACTAGCATTCGCACCACATTCCATAAACATACCACAACAGTGTCATTCAACACTCAAAGTAACACACACCAAAGCTTGACCTTTTCACGCATATTACACTTACAATGATCGCAGAAATATTATAATTTCTAGATAAAAGCCATCCTTAGTGTCGTGTATGCCCACTTATTATTTCGTTACAGTCACAGATTGTAAGGGAGCTCGTAAATCACAGTGGGACAGGTTTACAGTTAAATACTGTATAAACCTAAAAATGCTGTATATTCTGACTTTTAATGCACAATAATCATATTAAGCAAATTGGTCACTCTGTGTGTGTAGAGGGCTCTATAAATAACACAGAACATTTCTTATAAAGCACCAGTCAGAAGCAACAGGTGTCTGTTGCACTGAGCCAAAGCAATTTCTGACTTCCTGTTATTTACATGGCAGCACGGATAATCTGAACCTGGTGTGGGGCCATGACTCTGCTCTTCGAGTTCGACTCAAGCTTTGTATGTCCTCCCTCTATCAGCTGCTCCCGTTTTTACTAACCACACCTTTTTTAAATGCACCTGGATCCTTTCCTAAAGTATGTACTTGTTCTGTCCATGTGTTGGGGATTTCCTTACAACAACAGACCACATACTACTGTTTTTCTTCTGCTGCTTCTGACACACAAACAATCAGCCTAAATCCTGTACAACCAGGCGATCAAGGTTTAGACAGGAATCCTTTGAGCTGGCATCATTAAAAAAACACACACACAAACTAAACTAGTGAACTGGAGTAAACTTTCTCTGAGCTCCGACAGACTTCCTCTGAGTCATAATTTGTTTCATCACAGAGAATCCCAGTGTGCAGCATAATTATAGAACATTAACAAGCCTCCTGTATCTAAGCTGGCTTTTAATTCACAGTAATTATTTATGTTTGTACAGATTTTATGGACGATAGAATGTACATTTTATGAATTTATGGATGTGTTTCATGCCTTGATTGTTCTGTAAAGCATAGGGCGATATAGATATAAGCATAGACTGTACACATCAGAGCCCAAACATAAAACTATAAAACACACACAGGCGATCAGTATAAACACTTTTCTTTACACTACAGACAAATGGCATAATTCATTCACTCCAGTGGTGGGTTAGCCTAACACACACACACACACACACACACACACACACACACACACACACACACACACACACACACACACACCATCAACTGCTGCTGTAACTATATCCTATAACTTATAGAATCTGGAACAGTCTGTGAGACAAATGTGAGACAGTTTTCTTCTCTGACAATGTTTAAATCTAGGTTTAAACTGTTCAGCTGCAGCTCGAGTCCTGACGAGAAGAAGGTTCTCAGGACTCTGCACAGAGACTTTAAAACAGCTCTGATTGTTACAAGTCTCTCCAAGGCCTCGCACCAAAGTACATCTGTGCCTGTGTCATATGAACTAACTCAGACTATTTGATATGAATCCTGCTGTAAACAGAAGCCAAACTGTGTCTAATTTAAACTATAATGACAGATTTTGATTGAAATAAAACACATGTGGTTCAATTCATGTTTAAATGGTAAAATGTATTCTTTCTATGAAAAGGGACACATTTTGTTCAGTGTATCACTTTACTGAAGTTAAGAATGTACAAGTCTTTTAATCTGACATTAAATATTATACCACTTAAAGAACAATGCAGCACCGGAAATGGAAAGTTATAGTGACTCAGCAGGTTGTAAAAACTATCAACACAGATATAAATATATTTAGAAACGGACAGAGTTACATAATTTAACCACGTGCGTGAGCAAAGAGCTGTCAAAACTATTCGTTGCTAAGTGAGTCCAATGACTCAAAAGAGAAGAATGCTGCTGTGTGCAGCCATCACTTGTTGTGAGGTGAAATGAAGGAATGGGAGTGTGGTTGTGGAGGATGTGTTATCATGGGTGGCTCTCCAGTGCAGGTGTGTGAGTGACTGGGTGAGCACACAGTTTTTGACCGCTAGTATTTGAGCTAGTATTTGTTCCTCTATTTTGTAAATCAATAAAGTGTATAAAATGAAAGGCTCAAGTTTAGCGCGTCAATTCTCCCTCCCAGTCACAAATGGTCAGTACATGCTTCAATTGGTCAATACCAGAACTATGCACTGGTGTTTGTAGAAATATCACCTAAAGCACATGCATTCAATATTGTCTTTCAGTTGGAGGACAGGTGCACTCTGGGAGAGAAACTATTTTTGAAAGAAATGTGTAAATGAAATGTACCATACATTATTTAAAATTTTTTTTAAGAAAAAAGCGTACAAAAATGCGTAAAGCTCAGTTCTTCGCGTGTGGAGCGTTTCTAATGTTCAAACACAGTAAATGTGTTTCTTTCTAAAACATGGTTCATACAGGGTCCTGGTTCCCTCCTCTCCTTTGTCAGGAAAAATATATGTAATTTTCTTTGAAGTTGATATAAGGAAGAGGGCTTTTAATGTTCACTTTCATATCATGTTAGAATATGTTTGTGTTTTATATTCTCATACAAAGTATGGTTGTTTTTACAAAATGTGTTTTTACAAAGTGTATGTCGTAAGAGACTCGGTGAGATCTCTGACCCTTTCACCGGCGATGGAACAGCCAACGACTTCAGGGAACAATTCGAAGAGGGCTTGTGTAAAAATCCTGCTACAGCTGCAAGGCAACACGGCACTGAGTCTGTGCGCCTCAGGAAAACAGGTCTCTGAGGCCTTGGGACTGGTGCCTGCAGAGTCCAGGCCTTACTGGGCAGAGAAGACTGGGAGCAAGCACACTTTCCGCATCTGACCTCTGTCTTTTAAAGAAAGACTTTTACCAACAACTATCGTAATGCATCATGGGATCACCGCGGTGAAAAGGAAGCGGGCTGTCAAACACCAGAGGAGCTTGTATTTTAAGTTATTATTATTTTTGTAGCAAGAATGACAAACTTCATACGGTAAATTCAGACGAATCGCCCTGTGTGCGCAATTTGAGAAACCAGCAGCCCGTAAACCGCGGGGAAAGGCCTGTGGGCTGGCCTGTAATGTTCTTATTACTGTGGGCTGGCCTGTAATGTTCTTATTACTGTGGGCTGGCCTGTAATGTTCTTATTACTGTGGGCTGGCCTGTAATGTTCTTATTACTGTGGGCTGGCCTGTAATGTTCTTATTACTGTGGGCTGGCCTGTAATGTTCTTATTACTGTGGGCTGGCCTGTAATGTTCTTATTACTGTGGGTTGGCCTGTAATGATCTTATTACTGTGGGTTGGCCTGTAATGATCTTATTACTGTGGGCTGGCCTTTAATGATCTTATTACTGTGGGCTGGCCTGTAATGTTCTTATTACTGTGGGCTGGCCTGTAATGTTCTTATTATTAATAATGTTACAGAAATAAATACTTTTTTGCACACCTTCCATTTGGTTATTATTGCAGATCCCTGGTTTTGGCCTCGTGGGCCGCTGGTCTCGTTAAAACAAGCGCCCATCCAGCTCAAACATTAATGACCTTTGAACTATGAGCTGCTCACTCATGAATTCATTACAACCATAGATTGTATATATTTAAACCAACACGGTCATGTCGGAAAGTGACAGAGACTGAGGCGGGATCCGAAGCACAAACGCCTGCAGGCCTTTATTCCAGCTGTTTCAGTTGTTCGCTGCTGTAATTTACACATATCCTGGTTACATTGAGATCCATATTTTTTTTAGGAGTTGATTTAATGTTTTCTTTTATGTTTATTCTTGAATGGAAACTGGTGCTAATGTGGCGTAAACAATTGTACAACTTTAAGAACAAAATCAAAGCAACAGAAGGGAAATTGAAATGAATGATTAGAAAAA
This sequence comes from Knipowitschia caucasica, assembly GCA_964034765.1. Taxonomy (NCBI): domain Eukaryota; kingdom Metazoa; phylum Chordata; class Actinopteri; order Gobiiformes; family Gobiidae; genus Knipowitschia; species Knipowitschia caucasica. The sequence goes on from OZ035825.1 coordinate 43,575,969, forward strand.
GGAGAACATAACTATAAAATAAAAAATAATTTTGTATTCAATTTGTACATGTTTTAAGAAAGGGCAGCATACGATTTTACTACTTATTTCTGCTCCTTTTCCTTTGTGTGACAAGCCTACAATTATTTGAAATATAATTGTAAATTGCAATTGTATTGTCCACAATTGAAATAAATAAATATCAGCCTCCATGTGATTCATTCATTGGGCCTCTCCGCAGACACGATCTGTAAGTCAGCATTGTGATGTCACTCTTTCAGAATGTGCTTCAAGTGTTTGTGTGTTTGCTTTGAGCGCAGCTTTCTTTTATTAATGCTCATTACAGTGAAAACCTGCTCTCAAAGGGAAGTCCTGAACATGCACAGTACTTGTGCAGCTAGAGCTGTTAATCCAGAGTATACTCTGATATATGGATATTTAGACCTATAAGACCTCCAGCTGGATCCAGTTATCTCTAAACCTTTGTTAAATCTGCTTTCTCTGTGACGGCCAAGAGTCAGTGAAACACACAGCCCACGGAGATTATTGCGAGTACATTTAAAACATTTTCTTGTCTAAGAAATGGCTACTGACAAAACAAGTTTGCACACACATTTAACTTTGTAGTGAATGAATGAGTGGGTCATATTTTAGTAGAAATTGGGAAACTGTTTATTGATTGGAATTAAATTAAATGTTTGGTTTATTGTCTGTAGAGTAAGACACGGTCATGTATCTCTACATTAGAATCAGTTTAGATGAATCTGTAACAAGTGAATCAGACCAAACTTTGATGTAAAATATTTTAAGTAATTACTATATGCTTCATTTTCCACTATTCTATATTTTTGGTTAACAAATAAGTACTGTATAATATTATCATAGCAGCCTGTACAATACTGATTTTATTGCTTTAAGTGAAACTATTATATTCCAGAACATTCTCAGAGAACTCTGAGCAAGGAATGGACAAACACTCTTAGTGAGGAGGCGTGGCCGACCCCTTGGTATGAGTCACAATTTCAGACGCTGTGATTGGTTGATCCTAAAAGTTAGAGAAAACATACTTTTGGTGATTATGGGCAAAATAAGGGCCCTCAAATAGACAATCCTTAACACAGAATCTAATCTTAGGAAGACTGTGTCTTTGTAAATAATATTCAGCAATAGAGATAGACAGATATGTCAAAATGAATTATGTGAAAAGTAAGTAATACTCTTAAATTATTATCATACAGAATGTGTGAAAACTTTGGCCCTGCACAGTATTAACACAGTGATAGTTATATTTATTTGCTTATATTAATTGCCTGACTGGTCATTTTTTCATAACTTTTATCATCTCTTGGTGTAACGAGGGTAAAATGGCGCAGCTGTGATTGCTGAACAGTCTGTAAGAAGCTGTGTTATATTTTCAAATATACCAAAAAACAAGTGAACAGCAGGAGAATAAAAGAAAGAGGAAACTCAATTGGACAATGATCCAGAAGTGTTTTGAGGTAAATTTGGCCCCGCTGTCATCCAGTGTTTGTAGAATATCTCTCCTGCCTCTTCCATCGACTATTTTGTCCTCTTTGGGAACTCTTAAGTCCCTAAAAGTCCTCCTCTCTGCTCTTAGAGATCTCACCTTATGAGATCAGCTCTCTTAGGAGCAAGGATTCTTTAGGAATTGCTTTTTTTCTTAACTAGGATCTACTCTTCACTTTTAGGGGAAAGAGTAGATAAAGATTCTAAGAATATTCTTAGAATTTGGCCACAAGGAGCAACTTTTAGGACTAAGAATCTTTAGGAATACGGCCTATAGGTCCATAGGGAACGGGAAATAACCAGTGTCTATAATTTAGATTTTAAAGCTTGAGATTTGAATTTTTGGATCTCATAATAAGTCATTCCAGTCCAGCCTCTGTGCACTCGTTACACACCACCGCCCTCTAGTGGTGTAACAGCGGAGTGCACCAGCAGCAACAGAGACGCTTTATTCCATGTGACCATAGATCTGCTATAGAGGAACTGCACACACACACGCACGCACGCACGCACGCACGCACGCACGCACGCACGCACGCACGCACGCACGCACACACACACACACACACACACACACACACACACACACACACACACACACACACACACACACACACACACACACACACACACACACACACACACACACACACACACACACACACACACACACACACACACACACACACACACACACACACACACACACACACACACACACACACACACACACACACACACGTACGTTATATATGAAACATTTTACAAATAACACATCATCAACCCTCCAGCCTTGCATCATGCAGTATAACAAGCTTGTATGTGCTGCCACCTGGTGGTCATTAGATGTCATTACAAAAGCTTTTAAAACAAATCGGTCGCTGAACTATTGCGCATGTCTCACTCCTAAGAGCAAAGACCTGTGACTTACAACAACAAACTAGTCAAAGTTGATGTGTAGTTTCCAATTCCAGTCAGTTCCAACTGGTTTGAATGTAAAAGTGGAAGTAAAAACACACTTGCTTCATTTTAAGGCGTGGCTTTTTCCTTCAAATCAGATTACATACATTCCTTTCCTTCAGATTAGACATACAGACATACAAATGATTTATACAAACTACTATTCAAGCGCTTTTTAAACTATAACGCAGATTCAGCCGCAGTCAAAAGGCCAGACATGTCAATCTGCGACATCAGCTTTCACTTTTGCGCAACAAGCTCGCTTACTGACCCCCCCTAAAAATAGATTACATATAAACAGAGGGAAAATCACAGATTCCATAGACTGTAAATACAAACGCATTACAGTTTTGGGTTGCTTGCGTAAATGCCTGAATATTTCTCTTACCATTTTGCTGTTTGCAGAAGTTGTAATCCCATCAGTGTCTGGCTTCTAGTTTTGCAGCCTATGTGACACTGGGCCAAGTTATTTGCAAAGAGATTATATAAACCAAAGTAGCACCCGCCCTAAACCCGCCCTGTAGAGTTTGAAGTAGTTACACAAGAGAGACTATGTGTGTTTTCCACATTCATAAAACATGTCTTAGTATGTTTTGTGGCTTCTGTGTCAGGCTGTGGAGGTGAAGTCGAAAAATAAAGCTGCTGGAAGTTAAAATATCTGTGGATTTAGTCAAGTTTTAGATCTCTGCTCAACTGCTGCCTCTGCCCGGCCCTGGATTAAGTGGAAGAAAAAAAGAACTGGAGGATTCTGTTTTAGAATATCAAAGATGGGATTAATAGTAGCCAATAGCCAATAATAGTATTCATAATAATAATAGTAACGTTTACATTTACAGCCATTGAAAAACCAGCGGCGACAGTGCCTCAGTTGAAAGAGCATTGGTCGAGGATTCGATCCCCCCAAGACCCATGTCCTCTGCTCCCACTGTCTGCTGTCATTGTGTCCCTGGGCAAGACACTTAACCTTTGCCTGAAGTACAATCTGTAATTATATGTAACTGTTTTATAATCTGTAATTGTATGTAACTTTTGTCCGGGACTCCGTTGAAAAAGACGTTCTTAATCTCAATGGGACTTTCCTGGTTAAATCAACGAGGGACTGGAGCTTTGAGACTTGGAATAATAAAGAGGAAGGAAATCACACGACCAATGAAAAACAGAAACACAAAATCTGATTGGAAAGAAGATGGAAAGTTTTATTTCTCAAAGTTTTTCTACAGAGTCCAGAGCAGAAAAAAGGCATTAAGAGCCAAGAAATGTGAGATGTACAGAACTGAGGAACCTGACCTCAATCCACACTTTTAAAAACTCTGTCAAGAAGTGGCTTGTGGGACAAATCAGAAATGTGAACACATGGTTTAAAGTCACAACCATTGATACTTTGCTGTATGGAAAACTGTGGTGTTTTGTGTATTGTCCCTCTGATCTTTTATCTGTGCTAATGTATCTATTTTACATATTTTACCACATGTTACATACCCTGTTTTGTTATGTCTCTGTGATGGTGTGTGTCTCTGTGTGGGTTTGTATGTGTGTGTCTGTGTGTGCCTGTTGTATGCTTTATCTGTCTTAATATCAACCTGCCATGGGACTACGGATGAAAATTAGCCTACATGGCTAACTCTGGACGTTTTTTAACATTTACATGTTAAAAAACACATGTTGATGAATGTGCACTGTCCCAATTCAAATAAAGATTACAAAAAAAAAAAAAAAAAAAAAAAAAAATCTAAGATTTAATTGAACGTTTACCGCTGCACCATAGAAAGCCTGATGCTGGTGCGATTACTGTGTGGTTCAGCAGCATCACAGCCAAAGAAAGAAGAGCTCTGAACAAAGTGGTTTGTTCTGCTGCTTGTTCTGTGAACTCTCCACTTTTAGAACAAAACTCTCTGGTCTTGTTTGCACAAATCACCAGAATGATTGACAATTGGTAGGACCAATAGTCTTGATGATCCACCCGGAAGTGGATAATTCTCTTTTATACCCTTCAGACCAAACAAACTGGGTTAATCACTGGGATGCTCCATGGGTATGAGGTTTGCACAGTAAAAAATAACAAATGTCCATTCAAAAGCAATCAAAATGTTTATTTGTTCAAGATTTCAGGCAAACAAACAAAAGTGCTGAATCTCCTCTAAGTGGTAAAAAATATATATTAAAAATAAACCAAATACATTTCGCACACAAAAGAAATAAATAGCTCCAACAACTAAAATAAAAAGATACAAACAAAATCTTCCGTCCCTCAAAGCATGCTAACTTATCAAAGTGAATTAGGTTCATAAACAATTATCTTACATAAAACAGGTGCTAACAACATAAACATACAGGCAGAGATGTTCCCTTAAATCCACGGTGTAGATAAATACACTAAAAACGAGCAGATACATGTAGTATCAAATGCGTCCACAAGAGGGCGACACAACACCGCGTACCCTTATGAGACACAGCAGTGGGAATCCAGGTCACTGTATAGAAAATATGCTGGAGAAATGCCTGCTACTTTGGTAATTTTATATTTAGATACAAATTAAGCATAAGACAAGAATCTATCATTATACCATGTTGTGTTCCCAGAATAGAGAGATTCAACAAACATAATTAACTAAAAACTTGAAATGAGAAGCATGTTGTAAAGTTCCTCATTGAGATAAAGGTGTTTTCTCAACAGTGCCCTGGCCTGCTGTTTTCCTATGAACAGTTCTACAGTGTTATAATGAAAGATATGAATCTCTATTATCTCTAAGGTTGATCTAATTATGTTTTAATGCATAATAACACTGCACATTTACTTGTGTCTCTTGTCTCCACAGATTGGGAGCAGTGGCTGTTCCTGGTTCCTATGTTTTTGTTATTTGTCGCAGTGATCATTTATGTGACTGTGATAGATGTGACGACTGAAAGAAAAAGAAAAAGAGAGAAGCAGCGCCCTCTGCCGGTCATATGACGCTATGAGAGAGACTGTTTTCTGAAGAGGCTCTGTGATAAACCTGGTGTATGATTGCTTTTGAGAATGAATGAATAAAAACAATTGAGAAAATATGTTTAAACAAATCATTTTCCTATTGTTTAATTATAAGACACAAACAGATCCCACAAAACTGCAGCAGGTCGGATAGAAAGCATCAGAACAAACAGTGCAAAGTTAAATCAGGTATATTTCTATATTTCAATCCACAAAAAAATAAAACATGTATATAAAATTCTTCTAAATCATTTGTGTGCTTTAGGTTAGGCACCTAAGGCACACAAATGAGTATAATCTATTTTATTTAACCCATGTGTTTTCTGTACAGTGATTTTTTCTTTTTTTTTACCTGAATTTTGATGATTCTTCCTAACTTGACAAGCCCTATTTGTTTTTAGATCCTTTTAGTCTCTATTTTAGGGTCTAGGGTTTACATTAATCACTGAGGCAGGTCCATTTGACCCGAGGCCAGCACAAGGGTTAAAAATGTCATTATTTCAGGTCCATTCCAACCATATAAAACAGAGCTGTTCTTCACCATACACTGTAGTGGACTGAGCGAGCGCTGATGTCACCAAATGTAGCAGAAGAAGCGGATTTGAACATAAGCTAGTGTTGTTAAAGCCATAGACATATAAAGACATACAGTATTTATAAATCTATGGTTAAGGCAGGCTGGAGTTTCCTCTGACCGACAGAATGGGTGAAGCTGGGATATGTTTATCAAGTGTGTGTTTGTGTGTGTGCAAAATATATGAACATTGGAGAAAACTAATCTATCCACCTGCAGAGAATCAAACCACACAAAAAACACACTATTTCACTTTGTTCTTGCAGTTTAGCTTATGGATAAATATGATAAGCTAGTTTAAGTTTAATATATTAAATGTGCAGTTGAGAAAGATGGCAGCACCAGATTTAGCACCAGATACTTTCCATCTGTAGTCGGATTAGACAATCGTATAACTTTCATATTAATATAAAGTTCAAATAAAAAGTGCAGGTTACTAACTCACATTTTAAAACACCAATTTTGTTTAAACACATCATTAAATCCACAGACTGACTCTTCTGAAACAGCCCACATGCAAACCACTCCCTCTATTCAAAGCACATCTGTATTGTATCTGAAAAGCTCGTGGGGAACTTATTCAAACCTCAAAACAAATGTATCTACTGTGTACAGAAGGAACACACAAAGTAAAAACCATGTAAACGTTCTTGGCCTTAAAACAGTTTTGTTCTAGTTTGGTCTCACATTTTTTTAAATCAGAAAAGAGAAGAACAAGAGAGGACCCTCACTCATAGTCTGTGTGCAACTGAACTTTACCCCCATCTTCATCATTTTAATCCAGAAAGGGAGAGGATGACAGGCTTTAGCTGAGAAACATAACAGCTGCTTATATTGTGTATTTGTGTGCTCTTATTCTGTCCTGTATGTGCGCTGCAACATTGACATTTCCCCACTATGTGAATGCAAATGTAAAATAAAGTCATGAAAAATGAAACGGCGCACCACAATCTCGACCCTCATGCACTGAACCATAACTTTGAGTAAAGCTGGGGTCTGTGACTTTCAAACCACCACAATGTAAATGTATAATTCAGTCCATACAGTTTTCATGGCTCTACAACTGTTTCTTTTGTCTCTAGTTTTCACATGCATGTCTTTGTTTGGCCTCGATCACATCTTTAGAGCAGATTTTTCAGACAGAAAAGTGGAAAAGAGAGGAACCGCCCTCACGATCAGCTCTTACTCAGCCCAAAGTGTCAAATAGTGACTCCCGGGGAACTTTCTCACATGTGCAAAAGAGAATAGTGTTCTGACAAGGTTTGATTTCACTACATTTATGTTTTAAGACTGTTGGGGCAAACAACATGTATTATTTATCTCACATTTCTTGGCTCTTAATGCCTTTTTTCTGCTCTGGACTCTGTAGAAAAACTTTGAGAAATAAAACTTTCCATCTTCTTTCAAATCAGATTTTGTGTTTCTGTTTTTCATTGGTCGTGTGATTTCCTTCCTCTTTATTATTCCAAGTCTCAAAGCTCCAGTCCCTCGTTGATTTAACCAGGAAAGTCCCATTGAGATTAAGAACCTCTTTTTCAACGGAGTCCCGGACAAAAGTTACATATAATTACAGATTATAAAATAGTTACATATAATTACAGATTGTACTTCAGGCAAAGGTTAAGTGTCTTGCCCAGGGACACAATGACAGCAGACAGTGGGAGCAGAGGACATGGGTCTTGGGGGGATCGAATCCTCGACCAATGCTCTTTCAACTGAGGCACTGTCGCCGCTGGTTTTTCAATGGCTGTAAATGTAAACGTTACTATTATTATTATGAATACTATTATTATTAATCCCATCTTTGATATTCTAAAACAGGATCCTCCCGTTTTTTTTTTCTTCCACTTAATCCAGGGCCGGGCAGAGGCAGCAGTTGAGCAGAGATCTTTAACTTGACTAAATCCACAGATATTTTCACTTCCAGCAGCTTTATCTTTCGACTTCACCTCCACAGCCTGACACAGAAGCCACAAATTATTATTATCATTATCATTTAATTATTATTATTATTACTATCATATGTAAATATGATTTTATTTGGTTTTATCCTTCATTTTGCTGGTATACTGCTTTCCCTGTGTAGTGTGGTGCACTAAGGGAGGCAGGGGGAGGCAGGTGAGAGAGTGAGTCCCTCAGTCCACACGCCCCCTCCCAGCTGCCCTGTTGTGTTTCTTTGTGGACAGTGTTTGGGTCAAAGCTGAGATGAGGTTTGAGGCCTGTGTAAACACATGTTATTATGAGTGGTATAAGTGGCAACGGCAACAAGCACTAGGGCAGTTCACTCGTTCTGCTACTTTCTCTGTTTTTGCAGCTAACTCTCATAGACACAAGTAAATCTCATAAATGTTTAACAGATTGTTCAATGCTCAATCGATCCGTCAAAAAGAAAAAACAGATTAAAAAATCAATTAAGAAAAAATAAAATAAAAGTACAATTTCAACACATATTTTTTACTTTAAATTGAAGCTTTAATCATTCTTTTAAATGCAAAAACTGATGTGCAGGATTTTAAGTCATCATTTAAAGAGTTCCACACTTTCGTACCTTGTACTGACAAGCTTCTTACTTTCACTTTTGGTCTTACTTTGGGTTTTACAAACATAAGTGATCCTCAAAGTTCATATGGGTGTTTTTGATTTCAAACACTTCTGGACAGAGTCTGGAACAATGTTGTTTTTATTTTGTGCATATGGCAATCTTGTAATTAACTAAGTCATTAAATGTAATGGTATTGGAACCAATGAACATGTTTTGAGTGTGTTGATGATACCCGGCTCCATTAATAAGGCGAATAAGGCTTTTGTAGTAGAATGATTGGTTGTACAGTTGTTTTATACGTTTTCCCCAAATGTCATGACTGTATTAACGTGTTTACAACAGATGCAAGGACTTGGGAGAATGTGTTTCACTTTCTGTAGGATTCAAAGTGACTTATACATTTTGGATTTCACAAGTGAGGTTAAGTGTCAAATTGTGCGTCCCCCACAATATGGTGGGGTACGCGGTCAGTCTGACGGATCTGTGAGATCTGTCAGACTGACCGCATCCTGCAACAACAGCTGATATGCGTCACACCAACACTTGACACCTCTGATGAAGGCGGAAGTGTACTGCAAAGTATTTTGCTCGTACAGATGTAAAGATTTTTTGCAACTTTGGTGAAGATCGGAAAAGTTTAGGTCAGAAGCCTTCCATAGGTGGCGCTGTAGAGTCATATTAGGTGTGTGTTTTCACACCATTACTCTCAGGCCATTACCAACTGTTAGCGATGTGAGTTTCAGCTCTGTAGGTCTGAGCCTGTGGTCAGGAGAGCATCAAACATGGAGAAATTCCCCACTACCTATGAAAACGATCAATCCGTCCAGATGGAGAAATGACATGGTAGAAGTCTGTGCGATGAAAATCCAGGGACTAGTACGAAGCCAAAAATGCACACCTTGAACTGCCTGTAGGTGGCGCTGTTGCACTTCACAGTTGTGTGTTGCATATCGTTGTGTTCAGGGTCATACGTTGTATTTCTGAATTCATTTTTAGCCTCATCGGACAAACATTTTGCCCTAAAAAAGCTCATTTATTCACTTTCCGGCGCCCCCGGTGGTCAGGTGTGGGACGTACAACTTTTGCGTAATGTAATGTTTTGCTCGTCTCGGTCCAGAGAATACACTCAGCGATTTTCGGGCCGATCCGAGCACTAGTGCCCTATTACTTTCCGACAGGTGGCGCTAAAGTGCTCAAATTGGGCGAATGATTTTAGTGTCATTGCGTTCAGGCCATAACCTAATATTACTGATGTGAGTCTCAGCTCTGTAGGTCTGAGCCTGTGGCCCTCAGGGCTCAGCGAAAATGGCCAAAACGAAGGCCTTATTCGCCATGGCGAGGAAAGAAAACGGTGAAGATTTTCTAACTTTTTTTTGATGATTATATAACTTCAATCCGTCCAGAGCGGGAAATGACGTGGTAGAACTCTGTGTGATGAAAAACCAGGGACTAGTTCGAATTTATAAATGAAAAGTCAAATTAGTGGCGAAACTTTGGCCCATCATGGCCGACTTCCTGTTGGTCCCAGACATGTGCTTAGACGGCTTTTATGCTCGTCTCATAGAGATCTATCACTCATCCGAATTTCGTGTACCTACTCCAAAATATGCAATCCTGCCTCCACTAGAAATGGCAAATTTTGAATTTTCAAGGGGGCGCTATTGATTCGCCTTTTGTCGGACAATCTGGAAACGTCCGTTTTATCAAATTTTTCGCCGACCGGTCGTTTTAGACCCCCCATGTGCAGACTTTCGTGCATGTCTTCAGGGTCAAAAATCGAATTGTTTCGGCGGAAAAAAAGAATAATATAACACCGAATAACAATTTTCATTAAAGCCGCAAGCGGCGATGAAAGGCCTCGCCCCTCTTGCGACCGCCTCCCGGGCGCCGGTCCCACAAGCGTCACGCCGACGAATTGGCAGCCCGATCTGACCAGGATTACGTATATAAAAGCTCATTTATATGATAAAGTGCGTCCCTAGTGGTCACCTCCGGGACATGCACCCTCTACGTAGAGTAGTATTTTGCTCGTACAGATGTAAAGATTTGATTTTGCAACTTTGGTGAAGATCGGAAAAGTTTAGGTCAGAAGCCTTCCATAGGTGGCGCTGTAGAGTCATATTAGGTGTGTGTTTTCACACCATTACTCTCAGGCCATTACCAACTATTAGCGATGTGAGTTTCAGCTCTGTAGGTCTGAGCCTGTGGTCAGGAGAGCATCAAACATGGAGAAATTCCCCACTACCTCGCATGAAAACGATAACAAAATTCTAACTTTTATGCGATGATTGCATAACTTCAATCCGTCCAGATGGAGAAATGACATGGTAGAAGTCTGTGCGATGAAAATCCAGGGACTAGTACGAAGCCAAAAATGCGACACATTGAACTGCCTGTAGGTGGCGCTGTTGCACTCACAGTTGTGTGTTGCATATCGTTGTGTTCAGGGTCATACGCTGTATTTCTGAATTCATTTTTAGCCTCATCGGACAAATATTTTGCCCCAAAAAGCTCATTCCTTCACTTTACGGCGCCCCCAGTGGTCAGGTGTGGGACTTACAACTTTTGCATAATGTAATTTTTTACTTGTCTCGGTCCAGAGATTACACTCAGCAATTTTCGGGCCGATCCGAGCACTAGTGCCCTATTACTTTCCGACAGGTGGCGCTAAAGAGCTCATATTGGGCGAATGATTTTAGTGTCATTGCGTTCAGGCCATAACCTAATATTACTGATGTGAGTCTCAGCTCTGTAGGTCTGAGCCTGTGGCCCTCAGGGCTCAGCGAAAATGGCCAAAACGAAGGCCTTATTCGCCATGGCGAGGGATGAAAACGGTGAAGATTTTCTAACTTTTTTTTGATGATTATATAACTTCAATCCGTCCAGATTAGGAAATGACGTGGTAGAACTCTGTGTGATGAAAAACCAGGGACTAGTTCGAATTTGTAAATGAAAAGTCAAATTAGTGGCGAAACTTCGGCCCATCATGGCCGACTTCCTGTTGGTCCCAGACATGTGCTTAGACCGGCTTTTATGCTCGTCTCATAGAGATCTATCACTCATCCGAATTTCGTGTACCTACTCAAAAATATGCAATCCTGCCTCCAATAGAAATGGAAAATTTTGAATTTTCAAGGGGGCGCTATTGATTCGCCTTTTGTCGGACAATCTCGAAACGTCCGTTTTATCAAATTTTTCGCCGAACCGGTCGTTTTAGACCCCCCATGTGCAGACTTTCGTGCATGTCTTCAGGGTCAAAAATCGAATTGAAGATGCGGAAAAAAAAGAATAATAATAATAATAAAACCGGTGAATAACAATAGGCCTCCCCAATACTTCGTATTGGCTCGGCCTAATTAAAGCCGCAAGCGGCGATGAAAGGCCTCGCCCCTCTTGCGACCGCCTCCTGGGCGCCAGTCCCACAAGCGTCACGCCGACGAATTGGCAGCCCGATCTGACCAGGATTACGAATATAAAAGCTCATTTATATGATAAAGTGCGTCCCTAGTGGTCACCTCCGGGACATGCACCCTCTACGTAGAGTAGTATTTTGCTCGTACAGATGTAAAAATCTGATTTTGCAACTTTGGTGAAGATCGGAAAAGTTTAGGTCAGAAGCCTTCCATAGGTGGCGCTGTAGAGTCATATTAGGTGTGTGTTTTCACACCATTACTCTCAGGTCATTACCAACTGTTAGCGATGTGAGTTTCAGCTCTGTAGGTCTGAGCCTGTGGTCAGGAGAGCATCAAACATGGAGAAATTCCCCACTACCTCGCATGAAAACGATAACAAAATTCTAACTTTTATGCGATGATTGCATAACTTCAATCCGTCCAGATGGAGAAATGACGTGGTAAAACTCTGTGCGATGAAAATCCAGGGACTAGTACGAAGCCAAAAATGCGACACCTTGAACTGCCTGTAGGTGGCGCTGTTGCACTCACAGTTGTGTGTTGTATATCGTTGTGTTCAGGGTCATACGCTGTATTTCTGAATTCATTTTTAGCCTCATCGGACAAACATTTTGCCCCAAAAAGCTCATTCCTTTACTTTACGGCGCCCCCAGTGGTCAGGTGTAGGACTTACAACTTTTGCGTAATGTAATGTTTTGCTCGTCTCGGTCCAGAGAATACACTCAGCGATTTTCGGGCTGATCCGAGCACTAGTGCCCTATTACTTTCCGACAGGTGGCGCTAAAGAGCTCATATTGGGCGAATGATTTTAGTGTCATTGCGTTCAGGCCATAACCTAATATTAATGATGTGAGTCTCAGCTCTGTAGGTCTGAGCCTGTGGGCCTCAGGGCTCAGCGAAAATGGCCAAAACGAAGGCCTTATTCGCCATGGCGAGGGACGAAAACGGTGAAGATTTTCTAACTTTTTGTTGATGATTATATAACTTCAATCCATCCAGATTAGGAAATAACGTGGTAGAACTCTGTGTGATGAAAAACCAGGGACTAGTTCGAATTTATAAATGAAAAGTCAAATTAGCGGCGAAACTTCCGCCCATCATGGCCGACTTCCTGTTGGTCCCAGACATGTGCTTAGAACGGCTTTTATGCTCGTCTCATAGAGATCTATCACTCATCCGAATTTCGTGTACCTACTCAAAAATTTGAAAAAAAATCCCCAGAGGGTCAAAAAAAATGAAATTTCTAGGGGGCGTTATAGAGTCGGCGAGCGTCGGACAATCTGGAAACGTTCATTTTATCAAATTTTTCGCCGAACCGGTCGTTTTAGACCCCCCATGTGCAGACTTTCGTGCATGTCCTCAGGGTCAAAAATCGAATTGAAGTTGCGGAAAAAAAATAAGAAAAAGAATAATAATTAAAGCCGCAAGCGGCGATGAAAGGCCTCGCCCCTCTTGCGACCGCCTCCTGGGCGCCGGTCCCACAAGCGTCACGCCGACGAATTGGCAGCCCGATCTGACCAGGATTACGTATATAAAAGCTCATTTATATGATAAAGTGCGTCCCTAGTGGTCACCTCCGGGACATGCACCCTCTACGTAGAGTAGTATTTTGCTCGTGCAGATGTAAAGATTTGATTTTGCAACTTTGGTGAAGATCGGAAAAGTTTAGGTCAGAAGCCTTCCATAGGTGGCGCTGTAGAGTCATATTAGGTGTGTGTTTTCACACCATTACTCTCAGGCCATTACCAACTGTTAGCGATGTGAGTTTCAGCTCTGTAGGTCTGAGCCTGTGGTCAGGAGAGCATCAAACATGGAGAAATTCCCCGCTACCTCGCATGAAAACGATAACAAAATTCTAACTTTTATGCGATGATTGCATGACTTCAATCCGTCCAGATGGAGAAATGACATGGTAGAAGTCTGTGCGATGAAAATCCAGGGACTAGTACGAAGCCAAAAATGAGACACATTGAACTGCCTGTAGGTGGCGCTGTTGCACTCACAGTTGTGTGTTGCATATCGTTGTGTTCAGGGTCATACGCTGTATTTCTGAATTCATTTTTAGCCTCATCGGACAAAGATTTTGCCCCAAAAAGCTCATTTATTCACTTTACGGCGCCCCCAGTGGTCAGGTGTGGGACGTACAACTTTTGCGTAATGTAATGTTTTGCTCGTCTCGGCCCAGAGAATACACTCAGCGATTTTCGGGCCGATCCGAGCACTAGTGCCCTATTACTTTCCGACAGGTGGCGCTAAAGAGCTCAAATTGGGCGAATGATTTTAGTGTCATTGCGTTCAGGCCATAACCTAATATTACTGATGTGAGTCTCAGCTCTGTAGGTCTGAGCCTGTGGCCCTCAGGGCTCAGCGAAAATGGCCAAAACGAAGGCCTTATTCGCCATGGCGAGGGACAAAAACGGTGAAGATTTTCTAACTTTTTTTCGATGATTATATAACTTCAATCCGTCCAGATTGGGAAATGACGTGGTAGAAGTCTGTGTGATGAAAAACCAGGGACTAGTTCGAATTTCTAAATGAAAAGTCAAATTAGTGGCGAAACTTCGGCCCATCATGGCCGACTTCCTGTTGGTCCCAGACATGTGCTTAGACCGGCTTTTATGCTCGTCTCATAGAGATCTATCACTCATCCGAATTTCGTGTACCTACTCAAAAATTTGAAAAAAAATCCCCAGAGGGTCCAAAAAAATGAAATTTCTAGGGGGCGTTATAGAGTCGGCGAGCGTCGGACAATCTGGAAACGTTCATTTTATCAAATTTTTCGCCGAACCGGTCGTTTTAGACCCCCCATGTGCAGACTTTCGTGCATGTCTTCAGGGTCAAAAATCGAATTGAAGTTGCGGAAAAAAAAAAAAATAATAATATGAAACCGGTGAATAACAATAGGCCTCCCCAATACTTCGTATTGGCTCGGCCTAATAATATGAAACCGGTGAATAACAATAGGCCTCCCCAATACAAAGTATTGGCTCGGCCTAATAATATGAAACCGGTGAATAACAATAGGCCTCCCCAATACTTCGTATTGGCTCGGCCTAATAATAATAATATGAAACCGGTGAATAACAATAGGCCTCCCCAATACTTCGTATTGGCTCGGCCTAATAATATGAAACCGGTGAATAACAATAGGCCTCCCCAATACTTCGTATTGGCTCGGCCTAATAATATGAAACCGGTGAATAACAATAGGCCTCCCCAATACTTCGTATTGGCTCGGCCTAATAATATGAAACCGGTGAATAACAATAGGCCTCCCCAATACAAAGTATTGGCTCGGCCTAATTACATTAAAGCAACAATCTGAAAATAAGAATAATATCAAGATAAGAATAATAATAAGTATAATATTGTGAGAAAAGGACCTTGGTTTGTTTGGTTAAAAATCTCATGCTGCAAAACTCTGGCTGTGTCTCTTTACCGATAATAAAATGTTTTCTGCTGTGACACGATCCCAGACCTCAATCCCGGGCATCTTATTTCATTTTCATTATCTTTAGATAAATAAAATAAATAAAATAAACTCAGTATTCTTGCACTAGAGCACAGAAAGTCATTCGCTCTGTGGGTTAAAATATTAAATAGAAGAAAGTCATTGTTGGATTTTGTCTGATGTAATGTGCATTCTTAGCAATTGAAATGTAATGTGCATAACAATTAGAATCACAACAACAACTGACACATGTAGCTCATGAGCTTCCTGGTTACTGATGCAATCCACCTGCTGGGTTTAGCTCAAAACAGAACAAGCTGTAGAAAATGTTTTGTCAATTTACGAGTCAATCTACATTTTTAAGCTTTGGGTACTGACTGAAAGAAGATCGCAGATATAAGCGGTCCAAATGAGTAACGAGAGGAGCTCGGAGAAGAGACGCTGCTCCTCCACATGCCTGTTGAGGTGGCTCCTGGACGTCATGGGGAAGACCCAAGACGTGCTGGAGGGGCTGTGTCACTCAGCTGGCCTGGGAACGATGAGTGTGTGTGGGAAGGTAAGTCCGTCTCTGCTTATACTGCTGCCCCCATGACACCAGTAACGGATAAAGTGGAAGAAAATGTTTTTGGTCTCGCATTCTGACTTCAGCTCGAAATATATCTCACACATTATATTACACACCATAAAATGATGCCATGTTTATTTTTTTCATGTGAAGCGTCTTAGTGTCTAAAAACAGGCAATATAAAACCTTGATTAATAATATACATTTTTATAAATCCTTGGTCTTACATGAGAGAAATGTGGCATGTTTCCCAACTGTGTGACTAAACTTTGAGAAGCAATGAGACAAGTGGTTTTTCGGCATGTACTGTATGATTATGATTGAAACACATGTGAACTATGGCTGCACAAAACCAAACCTAAAGATCTGACTTTTACGGTCACAGTGTAACCTCTAAAATTGGCCTTCAGCAATTCGACAAATATCTATAATATATTGATATCGTTTGTACCAGTTTCTGTTATTGTCATGTTGAATTAGTGCTGTAGACCTTGAGTTCTTTCTGAAAAATCTCTAAAGTCCAGGCCAATCATTCCCTGCCATTTCTAATAATAATAAAGACTCTTTACAAAACATGAAATAAATATTGAAGAACAAAATAAAGGAAAGGTGAAACAGGTGGTATTTTGTAGTGTTCTGATGGGTTGTGTTGCATTACTAACCCTTAAATATTCACCGAACATAAATAACTAAATATAAAACCCATTAGAAGCATTGCAATGTCCTGCGTTTGTTTTAAAAAGCTTTATTGACGCTAACAACGTATGTACACATTCAAAATAATGAAACTGTGCATTTCATAATAATAGAAATACTTTTTAATTTTATGGTTCGTCACAGGCATAATCGTAAACAAGATATTTAAAAACGTTTCATTGTCATTTGTCATTCACACGCTCAGTTTCCTCACATTCAGACACTAAACACAGATACATGTCTCAGACTCTGTTTAAAAATGACAGACTCAGACGCCATTCGCACCGAAGACACCTCCGCCGTCACGGCCACAGTCACTTCTACCTCGACAAAGCAGAGATCCTGGGAACAAACAAAACAAAAAACATTGATTCAAGTTTGTGGAAGCTAAAACAACATCTATAAAGTATTATTATTATTTTACATAATCTATAAAATCTACTTTGACTAGAGCCATATGAACCAACTGAGACTCTGAGGAGCACAGGGACTGGCCTCCTGCTGGGACTCTGAGGAGCACAGGGACTGGCCTCCTGCTGGGACTCTGAGGAGCACAGGGACTGGCCTCCTGCTGGTCCCAGACTCAGGACTAAACATGGGGAGGCAGCATTACAGATTTATGCAGCTAAAATCTGAAAATGTCTTCCTGAAAATGTGAGACAGGCTTCTTCTCTGACAATGTTCAAATCCAGGTAAAAGAAAGGTACTTTGAGGAAATTATTATTTGATTAAATATGGATTGAACTAAAGCTAAAGGCTAAGTATTGCGGCCCAATTAATGTTATTGATTAATTATTATGAGGTATAACATGCCATCCAAGCCCTCCTAATGTTGCAAACCTTCATTGGGCGGTGATTCTTATTCATTTAAATTAAAAACAAACAGGTCTGAGTCACATGGAAACGTTAATTGTGTTGTGTTGCCCAAGTCTGGACTAGACAAAGCCAATAGCAGCACATCTATAATGACCAACGTCTGTACTGGTTATTGCTCCACCCCTCAAGGCAAGGAGGGAAAGAAAACTCAAAGCTCATACTACGTCCCCTTTAATACAGAACACGGCCCACAGCGACACACTTACTGTAGCTTGTCCTGTAACAACTCCAGTCGCTGTCGGTCGACGTAACGAGAGAAAAGCGACAGGAGGTTTGGAGGCGTGAACAACGGAGGAGAGAGAGAAGCAGAAGGGACCGACAGCAGCTCCCGAGTCACCGAGAACACCAGCTCAGTCCTGCACACACACACACACACACACACACACACACACACACACACACACACACACACACACACACACACACACACACACACACACACACACACACACACACACACACACACACACACACACACACACACACAGTCAGCTACAAGTACTGTGTTCACAATAATACTGTAATCTGGTGCAGAAAATGTCTCTCTTTATGAGCTTCATGTCTCAGGACTCTGTCCCATCAAAAAATATTAACTAAATAACAAAAGCAGCTGTGTACAGTCTCTGTATTGGCTGTTCAATATAAACAAAATAGATACAATAATAGGCTTATGTATTTATCTGTTGTAAATGATTATTATTATCATCCTATACTATACCATTTCACTAATGGTTGGATGTTAAACTGCGTCCAATTGCCTTGTTCTGACTTTGTAATGACAATAAAGTTGAATCAAAGCTTATCATCAGTTAGGGTTCATTTTCAGTCATCTCTCCTGGTGGCAGCCTGCTTTGGGCTTGGATTCATCTAAATGTTTTCTCTGGATATCTATACAGTTTTACACTATCCTTTTACATTGGAAACATATACACAAACCAGTTTAAGCACTGAAATCATCCACAACTGTACATGTTTTGATCAAACAGCAACATTTCCAGCACGTCATAATAATATGATAATAATAATAACATGAGATGCCTTTGAAAGCCCCTTCTGCTCAATTGGATAAAGCCCCCCACTTGCAGACTAGAAAACAGTAGTACGACAGGTTTGAGAGCAACTCAAAACAGAATCCAGGTTTTTTTTTTAGCCTTCCCTGTTTTCTTTGAGTGATTATTAATTCGTCCCTCCTTCTCCTGAACACATAGATTAAAATAGCTTCAAGTTTTACCATCGATTGTCGTCCATGAGCTGACAGTTGGGGTCCGAGCTCTGCATCCGCTCCCCTTCGCTCAGGATCAGATACAGCAGCGTCACTCCAAACTGCACAGAGAGGACCAAAATGAAGTTTCTATGTCACAGCATCAGAAAGTCACCTCCCACAGAATACATGTGAACTAATTTATGAAGACAATATGAAGCTGGCTAACGCACTTATTTGCGGAAATAATTTTGGAAATAGAGGAAAATATGTGTATTTGAAGTTTGATGGTTAAAAAAGGTGAATACGTTATAACAGAGATATAATAACTATTTTAAGACTACAATCAGATCTACTGATAACTCAAGCTATAGCTCTAATACCTTCTTTTAATAGTGAAAAGTGGCCCTAACTCTTTCGGCACCAAAATAGTACAATACCTTCCATATAGAGAGTTGGCTTCCCACAAACCTATTTCTGACATATTTTACTTTTATTTATTTCTGGCATTAATTGTAGCAGTTCTCCATCTTATACATAGACCTTGTAACAGTCAGAGATCACATAATAAAGAAGCAAGTATCAAATCTCAAGTATATAATATCTTTTTCCGTTTCACATAGAATTGCTGAAAAACTTCTGGCGCCTGAAGAGTCAAACCCACAACCCTAGCTACAACAACAGTACATAGAAATATTCCAGTCCTGGGCCTGTACCTTGTTGTGTAGCACTGATGCTAGCTGGCCCTCGGGGGTCTGGAGCTCCTGTAGCAGATCCGTGAGCGCCGAGCTGGACATGGACTGGACCACAGCAGAGACCGGTTCCACTAACCAGCACAGCACCTGCAGCAGGGACAGAACCGAGTTTAAGACAGCGTGAGGAGCAGTAATATACACGTACCGAAAACTAATCATAATCCAAGTCCTGTGAGATTTTATTGAGATAGTTACAACACGATTCTACACACGCTTTTCCAGCTCTATAGTTAGATTACAAGTTGTAAAGGGGCGTATCTCTTCACTCAATTCAACTAATACAGATAGGTCCAATTTGAAACAAACAGACAGACAAGACAAAAGAAAATAACTGTGTGTGTCTACTGTAAGAGAACTTTTATTTGTCTCACTGTGAGGAAATTTTGCAGCAAGAGAATGATAAATATATATCTATCTAAACTATAGACATATAGGGCAGGAAAATGCGTAGATAAAGTGACAATCAGTTGTACGTTCTGAAATTGCTGAATTTACTGAATAATGAAGATATGACATGTATAGACACGGCGGTTCTCATTGTACAGTCTGACAGCAGCAGGAAGGAAAGAACTGGGGAACCTCTCCACACAGCGAGGGTGGATAAGTCTGTCACTGAAGGGCGCTACTGCTGAAGGGAAGGGACCTTATCATCAATACATTTATTTTTGTATTGCCCCAAATCACAACAGAAGTCGTCTCGGGGGACTTTACAAAGTTGTTGATTTCGTAACGTCAGAGCAGAGAATCAAACATAGAAATGCAATAACAACAAACACATAGGAGCCATTAGTCCACAGGGAGCAGGATGAGCAAGGTCTAAAAAAGTCCTGGATCATACGCTGGTCCTTAGATCCTCCTGAATTGGTAAGGAACGACTAAAAAAATCCAGTGGGGAAAAAGTAGAGAAAGGCAGATCTACTCCCACTGAAGAACATGCTGTAGACCCAGGACTCAGACTGTAGAACGAGGACTGAGGCTGTACTGTGTTGTTGCATAAAAACATGGCTCTCAAAGTTGATTCATAACTAAATTACCAAACTGTCATTTATTCTGCTGCGTGTTGCTTGTCCTCACCTGGTCCGGTTTGTCCTTTTTGGCGAGAGTCGGTAGGTTTCGGGCCATCGCCATGAGAACGGCGGTTGCCAGGACACCGGGCAGGAGGGGGAGGAGTCTGGAGATCAGTCGCTTCCCCTTTCGCACCGACATGATCATCACCAACTGCTCGTCGCTCACCCTGCAGGCCGGGAGGAGAAATGTCACACGTTAAATAAATAGTTTTGCTAAAATCCCGTAAAACCTTTTTTCAGACAGAACACATCAAAATATCCCCAGTCTGGGACAGCAGAGAATGTGTTATAGATTGATAGAAATACATTGACATTAAGTTGGCACAGACAGACGCAGCAAAACCATGTGTACAGTTGAAAGCAGTAGTTTGAGCTCACTTGTCGTCCCACTCTTTCTCCCGCAGACAGTTGCAGAGCTGAACTGTGTTGGTTTTGTGTTGTTCGATCAGCGCTTCTCTTTCCTCGTCGGGCGTCAACAGAAACCGCTTCTCAAAGTCCTGCACCTCCAGCAGCAAACTGTACATCTGTTAAAGAAAAACATTTATCAGATGATTCATGTGCAATATACGGCATCTTTTCTGTTACGTATGGGCCGCATTATATCGTGTCCTTAATAAAGATGAATAAAAATATAAGTTATGCTTCTGGAAGTGTTGGAAATATGTTTGAGAAGCAGTATTCAATTATAACAGAAATGTCAAATGTCAGAAAAATGCCAATAGATATTTTTTCATCATTGTCGCGCTTTAATGACCACTTTAATGACCACTAAGAAGCAGGTTTGGTTTTACCTTCTCCACTGTGTAGAGGATCTGTCGCCTCTTGTTCCAAACCTGCTTCTCTCGCTTTTCCTGCAAAAACACAAGAAATAAAACATCAAATTAAATATAAATGTACACAGCTTAAAACAAAGGATCTTAAAGGGACAGTAATATGCACTCTTACAGGTCTGATGACGTTTCATATATTTGACATTATTTTTACACTAATTCCTGGGGTTATTTTGCTCTCAAAGTAATGGTTATTGTTGTGGGTTTCTCTGAGAAGCAATGTTTTTATTATTTAAAAAAAAAAAGAGGAAAAACACAAACCTCGTCATCAGAACGGGTCGTTACCACGGCGTCGATCATCTTTCGAGGGTTGTTGACGCTGGAGACTGTGAGTTTCCCCAAAGATCCTGCAAACTGGACTGAGGACAGAGGACAGACCGGTTTGAACCAGGACTGGGATCTTTCTGAGCAAAAACACACTATTGCTGCATTTTTATTGGATTTATTGAAGATTAAATGTTATCAAATGTTATTATAAAAAACCAAACAATATTTAATTCCCCCCATTTTTTAAAATATCTTTTCAGCTAATTGATAAAATATAAACATCAGACTCATGGAAAAGTGAAAAACCAACATAAAAGTGTCTATATTATTTGTGGTTCTTTCTGCGATGATCCAGGACCATTTGAACTCTGACCTCACAAACATAATAGGGCCCAAAAATGTATAAATACTGATTTTGTATTACAGGTCTGAAACCCCAGCCACCAGCTTTAAACACCTTCTTTATGTCACATATAGCTCCAAGACTCCAAACCCACTTATCATTAGAGTAATGAGAGACCAAAACTACAGAACCACATCCGAGCAACGGCTGTTTCTCTAATGTGAGATCACTAAAGTTTTATCTTATCCTAGCCTATCTCTTAATATGTTTCAAGTTACATTAGGAGGATTTTCCCGAATTTTAGGAATGAACCGCCCTCTCCACTTTTTGAACAAAACTCTCTGGTCTTGTTTTTGACGAGTATGTATCACCAGAATGATTGACAATTAGGAAGTCCGCCTGTATACCTTTGAGTCAACTTTTCTCAGTGAGTGAACTAACCCGGTCTGTACGTGTGCTCCACTTTTGCCACTTGGGGTGTGATGAGTTTGGTTGTGTGCTCCTTCTTGCTGCTGCTGTCTCGTTCCTTCTCCTGACGTTTCTCCATCTTTTCATAGTAGTTCTGGAACGACCACAGAAAACAACGTTCGATACAAGTTTGGATCGATAACCAGCAGATGGAAATGTCTGTCTTTGAGATTCAGATTCAGATTGAGACTACTTTATTTATCCCACTAGGGGCAATTCGTTTGAGCAGAACAGGGCATAAAAAACATTAAAAAACACAGGACATGTCAGACAGTATTACGTGAGCTTAATGTCGTTGTGCACAAAGACTAACAAATCAAGACTAAACTAACTCAATTGCAAAACGTAGCGACATATAGCCCAGAAAGTGCAGTCGCTGTTTAGATTACTAACCAAAAAACAAATTCTCTGTGTGTCATAAAACCTTTTCAGAAGGAGCTGGAGAAAGTGCGGTGGAAAAGGCAGTCGAGCTGGTGTCTTTGCTCAGATTGCTGCCACAACCAGGCCACGGATAAAGCAGAAGACGATGGATAGATAATGCAAATAAACTTGTTACAGCTCTATAGAAAAGCCCAACTTGGCGACTTTTGAAAATTACACTGGACATTTTTTTGGTCCAAAGACTCCAGAGTATGTTGTGACCTGGCATATGCACTGACAAGTTTTCTATACGTTTATCTAAAATGTATTCAGTTCTGTTTTCCTTTGAAGTATCCCATCTTTTCCCAGTTTCAGATGCTCCTAGTACCTGAGCAGAGGCGTTACCTGGTAGTAGTAGTCGTCCAGATAGGGGTCAGTGCTCTGCAGCTGCATCATCTGGATCTTGGTGACCCACTCCTTCTCCTTCATGGTCATCAGGTTACTGTAGGGGTCTCTGCTGCGCCGGTCCAGTCCAGGCCGACACCTGAAACACAGCATAACGTTTACTTCATTCATTGTACCGTAGAGGGGAGCTAAAGATATAATGTTTTGTCGATGTATACATTTTTTAAAAGTTGGATACAATATTGATTTTCACCCAATTTTTTCAGATTTTTCTCCATATCTTGTGTCAGCCAATTGATACGATTGAACATGAAACTCCTGGAAAAGTAAAACAATCAAAACAACAAAGTGTCTATATTATTTCTGGTTCCTTCTGCGAGGATTCAGGACCATTTGAACCAAACTCACAAATAAAATATGGCCTTAAAATTGCCTAATACTTACTTCTTACTTACTTCTGACCCCGCTCCCATCTCTGTGTGGAGTGAGAGACAAATGCCCAAAATTAACAATTGTAAACCGCTTTGAGACTCAGATCTGCAGTGAAAAGGCGGTATATAAATAAAAACTTACTTACTTACTTACTTCTTACAAGTCTCAAACCCCAGACTCCAACTATAACACTTTCTTTATATTCACCAAAGAACATGAAGACAGACTTTGGAGTTACAAGATTGCTCCCACTTGTCATTAGAGTCAATTAGTCAATAAAGGCCAGAACTACAAGACCACAACTTAGCAAAGCCACTTGTTTGTATTCCAAGAAAGAAATTCAACTTTATTTTTGTCAGATTTGATGAGGCGTTTTGTACATAAATGCTCTTACCCGCCGCGGCTCTGCATGCGCTGGGTGAGCAGCCGGCGGTGCTGTGGGTGCAGGTGTGTGGTGTTGTGGCGCATGGGGGGAGGCATGTTCATGGGTCCGTGAGGAGGGGGCGGTCCCATCCTGTGTCCGTGAGGAGGAGGAGGACCGGCGAAGAACGGCCTGAAGCCACCGCCGGGCATCATGGGA
Source organism: Knipowitschia caucasica (assembly GCA_964034765.1). Taxonomy (NCBI): domain Eukaryota; kingdom Metazoa; phylum Chordata; class Actinopteri; order Gobiiformes; family Gobiidae; genus Knipowitschia; species Knipowitschia caucasica. The sequence continues at coordinate 43,600,228 of OZ035825.1, forward strand.
GGAGGGCCGCCGCGGGGGAAACCAGCCACCTGAGACACAACAACAACAATCACATGAGGATCAAGGGTTACACTGTAAAACACATTTGTTACTTTTCTCGGTGGGACAGAAGCCCTGGTAAATAATCATAAATGTAACATAATATTGTTTAAAAGTGAGAATTGGGATAAATATTCGTGCCATGATTTGTGACTGAGGCACAGGGACGAGACTGACCTGAGAGTTGAGCATCTGCGCCCTCTGGATCTGGGACAAGACTCCAGGAGGAAACGGACCTCGACACAAAGGAGAGTTCTGCAAAAACACGAGAATTAAAAACAGGAAGCACAACACTCTCAATGAGGTTCTCCTGGTTAAATAAAGTTAAATTAATAAATATATAAAAATGTGTTCAAGGGCACTTTGAGTCTGCAGTATGTAATCATAACAAACTTTGACCAGAAATATGTTTCTTACACACACTATAGATAGAAATCTGAAAACATACACATACAACTCGGCTTTTTTTTTTTTTTTACTTCAGTCCAGTCCTCATGATTCCGTCTTTCCACTCGCATTTACTGGACATTATAAATAAATTATAGAATTATCAATATCAATCCTATAATAAGTATCAAGTACTAAAGCTAGAATCAAATAGAAACTAATTTGAAAACAAGAAATAATACATTAAAAAACAAGCCACAGTTTTATTTTTTTCACTTTAGTAGAGTGAAAACAGTAAATTAGATACTATGTGTTTGTTTGTTTGTTGAACTGGGATAAAATACAAAACCATTAGTCTTTACAAAAGCAGAGATTTGCATCACATTTAAGTACTGCTTTCACTCTGTAATCCCCGGGCAGTGAGCGCACATAAAATACACAAATATACAATAAACAATAACCAGCCTCACTCCAGCAATACTCTGTAAATACTATTTATATCATTCTAAAAGTGTGTACGACGCCCAGACATAGTTCTAAATTACTCTTTGTAAATTAGTGCAGTATTTATATTTGAAGAGCCTGTACTCAGTTCTGTCCACATGCAGATATTTACCTCTACCAGGGCGTACTGTAATCACCACGGATTGTTTGTCTGTATTTAACAGAACTAAAAAAAACGTAAGAGCAGATTTTTGTTCAATTCCATTAATGGCAAAGTTTCATCTTTTTTTTTATATTTTCACATTTTAATTTTTCCACATTTGAACAAACATTTAGTAAAGATTTTGTAGTAAATATAAGTTTAGTAAAGCTCATAAATGGGACACTGTTTTGGAGCTGATCCGGATCACTGTCTGGATCCAGGATTTTGTGTTTTAAAGCAGAGGAACTACAGCTCTTGGTGGAGGTCTGTGCTCTACGGGTGCTTTTATGGTTTACTAAGTAGCGTTTGGTATCATAGAAAGTCAAATTAGACAGTGTTTAAGTGAGAAACTGGAAGAGAAATGTTACTGTGGCTGCTAAATAACACTACATTCCAGAATCTGAGTTAGCGTAGGGAGTTTTAGTGGCTTTCAGTAGATTATATCATGTTTCAGTAGATTATATCATGTTGTCTCACAGAGGTAGTTTATGTCATAATTCGGACAAAAACTATAGTAAATGCTTCTCTGTTATTTGGGATGTCATTCTGATGGTGTGAAAGGGAAGAAGAAGAGGTGGACTTACTGCTATGTTGAGGAGGGTGTTTGGAGAGAGGCGCTCGGGGAAAGGAGGAGGGGGGTATCTGTGCGGCACCGGGGCACGGACGTGGACCGCGGTGGGGTGGTGGATCTATACACAACAACAACACGCACACACACACACACACACAAACAAACAGACACACACACACAAGACAAGAGACAGACAGATAAACAGACAGAGACACACACACAAGCACAGAGACAGAGATACAGACACAGACAGACACATGCACACACACACAAACACAAGAGACAGACACACACACACAAAGAGACAAAGACAGAGGTCAAGACTAAAGTAACTACTGCTATATTCACAGAGGTTAGAAGAATGAATGACACATCACAGATTTGATCAGGATTCTAACGGGTTCTACATAGTTCTGAGATTTTGAGGTTCATTGAGGAAGCTCCAATGAAAATGATTACAATGGGGGATAATATACAATAGGTTTTTGCTGATGGAAGGCAACGCTGGGCTAAAAGGTATTGGTACGTATAATAAATATATTTTAAAGTTGATAGAAAACCTAACCAACCCAATTTTATACTTTCACTAAAAGAGACGTAACTGCTTAAAAAGATACATGTCAAAATCTCACACAATCAATTCATGAGAACTATTTTCCAACACGAAGAATATAAAAAGCAACCTTTATTTTATGACAAAGTTGGAGGAAAGAAGTAGTAGTAGCAGTATTTCACCTGGTGGTTGAGGCTGTGGCTCATTGGTTGTTTGGGCGGAGTCCCGATTGGCACCGCCCTCACTGGGGGAGAGCCAATCACAGGTGAGGATGAGCGAGGGGGCGGGGCTCTCTCCGACAGGTCTCTGGCTTCGTCGCGGTTCTGAGGTCTTTTGGGCAAACCCACCTCTTTGATGATGGACATGAGAGGACTGTCCTGTGGGAGAAAGTACAAATATTTTATCAATCAGGACTTATTTGTGATTCAAACATAACGTTGAAGATTATGATACTTCTATGATCATTTAAAAGTTTTATTTCAGCCGAAGGACCTCATTTACAGCAGATATTTTGTACATAGACATTTATGACTGTCCTTTGGTCCAGGATCTATAGTGACTCCAGCCCGGGTCCAGGATCTATAGTCTGACTTTCCGTGGAAATGGATCCCTCTCTCAATATGAGCCTCCCCAAGGTTTCTCATTTTCCCCACTAGATTATTGAGTGTTCGTTGCTAATTCAGGAAGGTCTAAGGACAGCGATGCTCCAGGCCCAATTTTTAATATTTATGAATGGAGGTTATCCCAATCCCTGTGGACCAATGACTCCTATGTGTTTGTTATTAATGCATTCCTGTGTTCAAAACTGATCCGTTTCTGGCAAATCGACGACTTTGTAAAGACCTTCGAGACGACTGCTGTTGTGATTCAGGGCTATACAAAAATAAATGTAATTGAATCTTACCTCCATGTGAGTAAGCAGTCCCGGGGTGACGCTGACTGGTCCGAAGCCCATGTTGTTCTCCCAGATACTATGAGAATTAATCTGAAAAAATAAATAAAAAATATATAGTATAACACAGGACTGAAATGAGAAGTTATGGAATACCTTAATGGGTCAATCCTTTTAACATAGATTTCTGTACTTTTTAATTATCTATTTTTAAACTTTGCATAAAAGTATTCTATTGACCTCAGTATGATTAAATTCCTACATGGGTGACCATGGGTACCACAAAACATGGGCGGGGCTACTCTTTAGGGAGAGACAAGGATGATGCTGTGATGATTTGAGAGGAGAAATATGTGCAAAAGTGAAGCCAAACAGTGATTATGGGCTGGACTTGAAGAGTTGTGTGACTTAAACACACACAGAAGGGATGGGCGATAAAATACCGTTCGTGGTATTAGAATCAAACTTTTTAGAGAGAGAGCTTTGACTATTACATATCTAGAACATTGTTCGTATTTTGTATTTTTTTTTTACGTTTTCGTGCAGTTTTGAAAGTTTCTCCCAGTGCTCTTTTATCTCAGAAACTTTACTGTTATTGTGATATTTCTTTCGTTTTGTTGTAATTATTGTGTCCATATTTCCCAAGCATAACACACAGTGAGGGGCGACAGTAGCTCAGTTGGTAGAGCATTGGCCTTTGGGCCTGAAGGTCGTGGGTTCGAGCCCACCGTAAGACCTACTTCACGACTCCCACTGATGACTGCTGTCGTTGTGTCCTTGGGCAAGACACTTAACCCTACTTTGCCTGAAGCCCCCACTGAAAGATCTCAGCTCCCGTGGACTCACCACCTGCAGGAGGATCAGTGAGGGCTGGTGCTATGTGTACTGGGTGCAGCTCTGACTGCCACCCCCCTACCCAGAAATGGATTAAGGGGAAGAAAATGGATGGAATGGAACACACAGTGACGCTTACACACAGAAGAGAGAGTGGGTGAGTGTGTTTGTGCTTAACTACATAAAGAACAAGGGAATTGACATTGTTGGTGCTAATTTAAAAAGGTGAAAATATCAGTGATTAAAATCGGACGATCTGATTGGTTCATTATGCGAGTCACCGGTCACATGTGATCTCTGCACCTCTACTTAAAAAGACTTGTTTAGACTGGCTCAAATCAAGGTCAAAAAGTGTTTTAGTCTCAAAGTTTTGTCAGTCTAAACAACTAGTGAATCCACCAAAAAGAAAACAAAATATTAGCGGAAACCTTGGACTTCTTAAACATCAGGTAAGAGAGATTTGGAGTCAGACCTGTCCCATGGGAGACGTCCCTCTGCGCATCAGGTGCTGCTGCTGCTGTTGCTGCTGTTGTTGTTGGTAGCCAAGTAGTGAAGCTGGACCAGGAGGGAGACCTAAAATACACAATGTCATGTTCATTAAAAAAGGGAAAGAGAAATGAGAGCGTCTAATGTAGCAAAAAGTCTTTATTGCATGCAAAATGTTTAAACCGTCTTTCCAAGTTCAGTTTCAAAAGTGAATAGTCCTGTGATACAGTGTGATATTAGAGAGCCAAAGTATTCAATAAGTCCTATATGAACAAATTTGCTGACGTAGGTGAGTCTAAGGGCAATGATGTTCCGGGACATTTGAGGACATTTACAAATATTTATGAACATTGGTCATCCCGCTTCATATGAACCAATAGCATCCATCCGTTTGTTATTATGGTATTTCCTATGTTTGAACTGATTCTCCAATCTGTTGTTGGTGAATCAGTTTTGTCTAGCCTTAAATCACAACAGTAGTTATCTCTGAGGACTTATCAAAACTGTTGAATTTGCCAACACAGATCAGAGAATCAAAGCGGTTTCTACACAAGGATAAATACATAGAGCCATTGGTCCATACGGGGCAGACGACCAATGTCCATAAATGTAGTGATAAGTTTTGAATCCTGGACTTGGACAAAGGCCAGAATGAAAAAGGGTGACATTGCATATAAATAATAGCCTAATAATAACAACAGAAAGAAAAGTTTACAGTCTTCTTTTCTATGAAACATTTCTGAAATATATAAAACTCTAATGAGCACAGCCGACGGTGTCTTGGATCCCCAGAGCTTGTGTATCGTAGTAACTGATGAGACATGAAAGACATTTAGCTAATTCAGGTTTTGAACCACCTTGAACCAAGTTTTCTGACTCTGACAGAGCTAAAATTACTACAGAATGACTAAGAATGTTCAGAAGTATTTACGAATAGAACAACCAACTATGTTATAATCAACTATGTATGAAGAGGTTCTCGAGTGGCATTGTTTTAGCTTGTTGAGGCCAATGGATTTAAAACTCAGATAAAAACATGAACAGAAAATTAACAGTGATGTCAGAGGAGTTCTCTCACCAGACGTGGAGGGTCCGGGGGGCAGGTGTGGGTGGGAGGGGAGCTGGTTTGGGATGTGTGAGGGCAGGACTCTGGACCGGTCTAGACCCTGGAGCCCGGACAGAGGCAGCTGTGGTCTCTCGGCTGCTCCCACGCCAGCGATGGCCGGGTCTGCGTCCAGGATGAGCCGCGCCAACGACTCGGCCAGTTCTCCTCCTCCGCCTCCTGCTCTCTCCTCTGCATCTGAGAAGGAAGATGGAGAAGACATTAGTACAGAGCAGAACAACACAGAACTATTCCAGAAGTACTCCAGAGCAGAACTAGCTTCACAGGTAAAGAATCCAAGGACACAAAACACTTTACAATACAAACTGTTATTACATTCACTCCACACACAGGGATCACAGCCGTAGCATCTGGAGCATTGAACCTCCCAACCCTCCAATTCATGCCTATTGCACATGTTTTTAGTAGTAGGGGAAACCGGAGCACCTGGAGAAACCCAGGACCTTGCTGTGAAGCACTGATTTAAAGGAGCAATATGTAAAAATCTGGCCAAAAGTGGTACTGCAGTCACAGTCAATATTTTGTAGTCCTCTTCCACTCTCCCTGACTCAGGTTGCCAGATTCACACCAAATCCAGCAGCAAAAACAGGGAATTATTTTATCAGTTGTTTGTCCGTCTCCATTCACATTGGCATGACAGCCGTGCTAATGCTGAATGAATGTTTTGATTAATGTTTTTTTATTATTATTATTTGGACATTTGAGATAAAAAACAAAAACAAAATAAAAGCAATGTAATTATACATAGTTTATGCAAAATAAATAAGCAAATGATGTCCAAAATAGGAGTGGGAAGAATGGATGTTGGAACGTATTTCTTCAGCGTATCAACATCAGGGTTTGCTCAAGAGGACCTTTCAATTTTATTTATTCCCTATTTTTTAGACAAACATGTAAAAGTCCCACATCAAAAAGAGACTAACATTATTTTAATTGGGGTACATGTGGTCTTAAATGATTATTTTTACAATTAAGCTATAATCTGCAACAAAACGTCTTGACCTTCATCTTTTACCGTTTTAGAGCAATCTGTCATAGAATGTGATAACATGCGATAAATACAAAAAGACATAGCCCGGGATCGAACCCGGGTTCCTGCATCGTAAGCGCTCAGCTTAGACCACTAGGCCACCGATACACACAAGTAGGGACACTGTGAAGAACGGACTAAAACTAGAAAATTCGTTCAAAGGCATCCCGATATAAATCCTCGTTTTAGTCTTTGTTTTGTCATTAATGATTTGAGAGTCATAACAAGACCTTTTTTAGTTCTGCGCCACATGTTATTTTACCACTGAGATTAATGAGCCGCGCGGAGTTCTGGCAACCCGATCACGGACGTACATGACACTTCCTGATTGGCGAAACGGCGGAGGGTAGGACATCAAAATCAAAACAATAACAACTTTTACGGGTCGTAAAACTAATTTTGATAATCAAATATCTCGGCTGAACTACTGTTATCAGTTAAAGATGAATTCGAAAAGAGTATGATTTAATAACGCCTTTTGAAATATTCGGGTCATTTAATGATGACTTGACATGCAAATATTACATATTGCTCCTTTAAACAAGGCACAATGATATGTGAAACGTCTTTGAGTGTCCAAAAAGTGCTGTATAGAACTAGCCTGGCCTTATCCATCCGTGCACTCCGGTCAATGATCATTTACTGCATGTAACATCTGGGTCTGGTCCCTGTGTTTGCGATTACATCAGTTGAATTCAATCCGACCAATCAGGTGGGTGTTGTAGTTAGATGTAATAATAATAATAAATAATCAGTTTTATATAGCACTTTTTTGGACACTCAAAGACACTTCACATGTCATTATCATTTCACTCCGACCACCACCAACCATTCACAAACACCAGACTCATTCGAGGCAATGGGGGTGAAGTGTCTTGCCTAAGGACACAATGGCAGTTTGGCACTTTACAGCCGCAGCCGCCCTACAGATGTGGGTGACGTTAATGAGTTTACATCGGTTGTAGTTTGACTATGGCGAAGAACACCTGTTCAAGGAGCTCAATGGATCACCTCCAGACCTTAGTACGAAATGTAATTTGTACTATGGTGTGGTACGGCCAGGCAGGTATAAAACTAATGCTTTAATATTATCAACTGAATAATTGAAAAAGCAGATTCTTAATTGGTGTCTCCCTCTCTGAGGGTCTCTCTACTTCTCGCTCTCTCTCTCTCCTCTCTTGCTCACTCTCTCTCTCTACACCTCTCCCCTATGTGATAGCCTCATTGGTACATAAACCTACAAGCGCAAACATATACTAATCCTTCAAAAGTAGTATCAACCAAAAACAACTGCCTTGAGCCATCACTGACCTGAGCGACTAAAACCAGTGGAAGACGTGAAGTTGAGGGAGGAGGCTGGGGGAGCTGGTCCGTTTCCCCCCAGTGCCGGGAGTCCAGGTCCAGGCTCCTCATCCAGCCCCGCCAGCCGCTTGTGCTCCTCCTGCCAGCCGTCATCTTCTGCAGAGAACAACCCACCACAAGTTACCATTAATACTGTTTATTTTACTTCAGCACGATACAATACATGTCTTTGAATCATTAGCATCAATGTGTAAAGCTGCTTCTTTAACTGATCAGTCACAATCAAATTTAAGTTGCAATTTTAGTGGTTGTAGTCAGCAAATTATTATTCTGCTAAAGCTAGAGATTTTATTTTAGTAAAGAGTTATTGTTAATTTATCTACTGTTCTTTAACCGGTGATGCAACACTGGAATTTACACACTGTGAGATAAACAAAGGATCAAATCAATTCTAATTTTAAATGCAGGGATAACGGTTGTTTTGTTTGATTCAATAAAGTTGGTAAAATGATCCAGCATTAATGCATTCAAGTTTTAGTTTCCCGGAACATCAGAAAGATTTAAACTTTAGTTTCTGGACAGGAATTTCAATAACTATTAGACTTTAAACCTGGGTGACTTTGAAAACCATAGAAAAAGTAACTATGTAATGCAATCAATCCAACAGTTCCTCTCTGTTGGTTGCATTATCTCTGGGAGGCTCCTGTTACAGTCGGTTCTCCTGGGGGGGTCTTCCTTTGTCATCACTTGCCCCATTTTACTTTTCCACATCTTCTTTGTTTTGTCTTTGTGTGCCGTTTGTCCACTCCATTCTCCTGTATTTCTTTTGGATACTGTATAATATGACAGTTTTTGACTGTTTTTATTGTTTTATGCTGACTGTGCAGAAGAATTATCATTGGTAGTATTTATGGCTGCAAGCTTGACTGTAAATGGACCAATCAAGACTGGTTCTTTCAATGATATCAGCTCATCAGGTACACATACAAGTCTGTGGATCTCCAGCTGAAGGCCTCCCTCTCTCTCTCTCTCTCTCTCTACTCTTGTCTTTGTGTGCATATAAATGGTTTATTTTGGGTTTGTCACTGAATATATCTTGTAACTAGATTTAATGTCATTAACTCATTGGCTGCCAGCCGTTTTTGATAAATTCACTGATTTTCAAGACCCACAGAATATTGTGTGCCATGACTGTACGAAATATAAAACCAGATTCTGAAAGACAGGACAGTCTACTTTCATCAGCAAAAAGAACTTTGTTTCTAGTTAGTTTTGTTCTCCTGTAATTGCCAGTCGAAAAGAGGGATGTTTGACAATGGCAGTCTTTGATATTGCTTCAGTCAGAACTATATTCAGATATTAGAAGCACTTTAATGAAATGGTTGTTCTGACAATAACGTTGAATCTAATCTAATTTACATCCAACACGCTCAAAACAGTTATTATCATGACTTCTCACATTCATGTATTTTTGGCCACTGTCACATCTTTTTTGACACAACAGTGAAAAAGAAAGGACCACCCTCACTCAGCTCTTAGCACAAAACCGTATTATTATTTTACAGGTATGACATTCTGTATATACCTTATTTATGAAAAAACAGCTAGGCCCCCTGGCTTTAACTTGGCATTTAAATAGGCATAAATAAATACATCAACATTCACTAAACATGGAATAATTGGTATTAACAGCAAAATAATTCCCACATTTATAAGTTCACTCACCGATGGCCCCTGCTCCAAACGTGTCGTCGTTGAACTGATCGATCTCATCTTCCTCCTCTACCTGTCCATCATCCTCCTCCTCCAGCGTACAGTCATCATCCAGGGACTAGACACAACAAGGAGTATTTCATTTATACAAATAATAATAATAATAATACATGTGACATTAGTTTTTAGTCCAGTCTGAGTCCAGGTGTCGTTCTTTGGGTCTGCATCAGATGTGAATGTTTTGTGAAAAGTAAATGGAAGTAGAAAGAGTAGACAGAGAAATCAAATTAAACGTCATCATTTTCTATCTGAGGTGGTACTTGTTTATAGATATATACTTCTTCTTCTTCTTCACATTGATTAAGAGACAGACAACTAAGAGAAGAGACGAGAGGAGAACCCTTACTGCTCCCACAGCAGGGAAAAAACTTATGAAAGGACAAAACATTCAGAACAAGATAAACGGCTGAAATCCCATAAATAAGTTCCAGTACAAAAGCATATCGAGTTATAAAACAAAGAACAGTGGGCAATGGATCATATGATTTGGATTCTACGAGCCTCCATCACTGGGGCTGTGACTGGGGCAAAGACAAGCCCTCTGCTGTGATTACCAACTTAAGAGTTAGTGGGAACATGGTGCAGGGAAAAGATACAAATACATAGGATTTCATAAGTTTGTTTAAGATCTCATAAGAACATGTGAAAAGCAGATTAGTCACTGCTCAAACTCCAGCTTCAGATTCTGTGCTTTCTCTCTTATGTCCTGGATTATTTTGATGATAGATTAGTTGGCCGCTATCTCATTTTGAGTAATAGATAGTAAGTATTTGTACAAATCCTTTTCATTCACTCCACACAGTGATGACTGTTCAATCGCTTATTATTACAGAGCTATTCTAGATATTTTCTGGAGGTATAGGGGAAACTGGAGGAAACCTAAGCAAGACACAGGGAGAACATGCAAACGCCACACAAGAGAAGAATCTTGGGAATGTGAACCCAAGGCCTTCTTGCTGTGAGGCACAAGCAAAGGCCGGCAAATTGTTTTCATATAGATTCAACAAAAACAAAGCTAAAATGATGCGGTTTAAGGACATCTTTATCTCAGCTGTAAGTAGTAAATACTGCAGTTTAGAATGTGCAATACAGTACTTGTCACTTCATCTTTTTAATTTGCTTCTCAGTGTATTACAGGCCTATGCTTAGGTCGCTTATGCCAAAATTATGGATAATTTCCTTATGCTTATTGTGTGCTCCTTGTGTGTTCTTACTGTTTTGTATGTACGCTGCAACACTGACATTTCCCCACTGTGGGACTTATAAAGTTTCTCTGATCTTACAGACGAGTTATAACAAGAATGATTGTGGTTTTTTTTTTCTGCAGTAGTTACAGCTCTGTTAGGTATACTTCATTGTGCCTTGTTGGGAGCTAAAATCAGTCTTATACAAAAATAATTTAGTCGACAATCATTTCAATAATCTATTAGTTGCAATGAATCAATTAATGTGTTACAGCCATGGTCTACATCGATGCCTATCCATTTAAAAAGTACACCTGATTGTATGCATTTTTTAAGACTGTAATGTTGATTTGTTTAACTGAGATTCCAAAAATGACGATGTTTAGATCCCTCTGGCTTGTAAGTTCCCACGTGTGTACACAAAACTACACATTTTTTCATAATATGACAAAGACCAAAGGTTTTCAAGAACATTCCAAGCCTTTGATCCTGCATCCATAGTAGCAATAAACAACAACGTATTTGATAAGCAAAAACACATGTTGGCACTAAGCTAAACTATGGACAATAACAAGTAAATAACGCAACAGCATGTATTTATTTTACGTATGTAAATAATGTTTTGTCTCTAGTGTGTAGAAATGTGGTTCAATGCATGTTTCTTGTCTTTCAACACTCTCTCGTAGCTTAAAAGTAGTAGTAAAAATATGCATGTGTTTGAAGGACAGTAAATCATTTCTCTTCATTAAATACAATCCGTGTTTAAACTGCACTGAGAGAGTCCGTGGCCTGATCTCTTCACCCAAATAACATGCATTACAAGATCAAATCAATGTTTCTGGAGTATTATCATCATATTTGGAGATGTCTTGTAGCATCTCTCGTTAGCCAAAATGCTAACACTGTTACATCACATCAGACGTGCAGCCGCGGCCAGACACGGAGCGACTGCGGCAGACTGCAGGATAAATCCACATCAAAAACAATATATATTTGTCACGTGTAAAGCTTTCTGGCGCCAGTTTGTGGAGCTTGCCCTCTCCCGCAGATCTGCCCCCCTCTAGATCATGTCACCAGGAAAAAAAGTGGTGCAACACAGGCCAACGCTGGACTCACTTCAACCGGGGGTAAACAAAGAACAGCAGCGGTGCCCCCGGGCGCTCACGGCTCACATGTGGCCGCGTACAGGGCGCTAGAACCCGGGTTAAAACCACACTCGTGCCGTAGCGGGTCTGGACTCACCTGAAAGCGAAACATGGATCTTTAGGGTTTGGGGGAAGAGGCGCATCAGGAGCGAGCAAGGCGCCGCGCGAATGACGTCATCAAGCGTGCTCCGCGGGGACGAGCACGCACAGTATCGCCACGTGCACACGCAATGTGGCCACCGCTGCAAGAGAACCTTCATTCGACCCGCAGTGGGGAAATTTCAGTGTTGCAGGGCACATACAGACCAGTGGGAGTGAGGAGCTCACAGCACAAGACAAGGAAACAATAACTCTATTCTATAATAAAATACATTCTAAAGCAAGTAAAACATCTCTAACTTCAGCAAGTCAAAATGTGGTTCTATATTGCACATTATTCCAAATTATTATTATTGCACAGATGCGTAAATGTCAGGGACACAGCAGCAGGAAGGAAACATGAGATAAGATCAGAGAACCTTCATTTGGTGGGTTGGGAAATTTCAGTGTTGCCCCGCACATACAGGACAGTAATAAGAGGACCCGAGGAGCACACTGAATATAGATAGATAGATAGATACTTTATTGATCCCCAAAGGAGAAATTCAGGTGTCCAGCAGTAAAATAATAAAGAAAATTGATCATTCTAATAAAAGATAACAACAGTAATAATCAGCCACAGCCCTTCAGGTCACAGCAGCAGAGATGGAGTAGCCTCTGGGTGGAGCAGGACGGGTCAGAGCAGCAGAGGTGGAGTAGCCTCTGGGTGGAGCAGGACGGGTCAGAGCAGCGTAGGTGGTGTAGCCTCTCGGTGGAGCAGGATGGGTCAGAGCAGCAGAGGTGGAGTAGCCTCTGGGTGGAGCAGGACGGCTCAAAAGGTGGAGTAGCTGCTTGGTTTGGACCATTTTCTCCGCTCTAGTCCAAAGTAAAATGCGAAATGCTTCATTCGCATTTTTCAAAAAGTTAGCTTTCCTCCAGTGGATTTTCACCTGATCCGCTTGGTTTGGACCATGAATCCTCTCCGCTCCGGTCTGGACCAGTGCAAAACTCTGCACACTGTACTGCAGCAACATCTCAGGTAGAAAAAAGCAAGAAAAATTAAAGCCGCAAGCGGCGTCGAACGGCCCTCGCCGCACCGCGCATGTCTTTCATGTCTTGACTTGAGGAACATGTGTACCGAATTTCCTTGGCTCTACGACAAACTTGAGCTCCGACCCTCTCCCATAGGCGCAATGAAAACTGACTTTTGTAGGGGCGCTGTTCTGGCATTTTTTTAGTCCCATGAAAATAAACACCCAAAAAAATTATTTTTTGCCGGTTCTGAATTTTGGGCAAAATTTCACAACTTTTCATCAATGTTCAGGGAGTCAAATTAAGGCTCAAAGTGCAGAAGAAAAAAGAAAGAAATAAACCAAGGAATTTTTTCTGAAAATCTTTGAGCAAAAACAATATAGGTTTCCATAGTAACCTATAATACAAATGATACGTCGTTTTAAAGCGAACGACGAGGCGAACGCAACTATTGGGTTCTTGGTGATTGACGAGCTCTTACGCACTCGTCAATCACCTCGACATCATGAGGTCACCCACCCCCCCCATAGGACCCCATTCATTACACTGTATACTACAGCAGGAGCAAAGCCATTCAGTGCCTCCGGCACTGTTTTATCGGTGTCTGGGCACGCGCCGTCGGGCTTGGTAAAAGCAATAGGCCCTTACCCCAGTTGGGGCTCGGGCCTAATAAAAATTGTAAAGCACAAAACAACAACTGTTAATCAGAGCTACTAAGGACTTGCAGCCATTACCCAGCGCATCTTTCAAAAAAAAAAAAAAAGGATAAGGGATAAGTAGCTGTGAACCCTTCTTAAGTTCTTAACTAGGTGTAAATGCTTCATAATAAGATCATTACGTATGTATAAGAACCATTTATATGAACCTTTTGTGTGTCTGAATTAAAGATTAAATCATTTATAAGAGCAGCTGTTCTAATCCGACCTACTTGTGTGTATATTTATTTTTACACTATTTAAAAAAGCTACACAGATGTCTTTAAAGATTCCATTTGTTAATGGACTGGAACCAGGAAATACAATTACATATGTAGCTCGCGAAAATTCAATTTGGTAGACGTCAGCCAAAAGCTACCCCCTCCAGGCCGGTTCGCTCCCCCAGCCTATCGCTCAGCAAACGCCCCCTTCCAATCATCCGTGCCGGACAGGCAGCCGCTTAAAAGCGGAGCAACTCCCACTCTCGGCCTTCTCGAAGCCTCGCATGCTCCTGAAGCCTTGCAGAGAATCGTCTGGAGGAATCGTTTTCGTCTACTCACGCTACTCGGCGCGACCCTCCGTCTGGCTGCTTGTGGTCTGCTCCTCCTCCGCGTCCCTGCACTGGCCTGCTCCTCCTCCGCGTCCCTGCACTGGCCTGCTCCTCCTCCGCGTCCCTGCACTGGCCTGCTCCTCCTCCGCGTCCCTGCACTGGCCTGCTCCTCCTCCGCGTCCCTGCACTGGCCTGCTCCTCCTCCGCGTCCCTGCACTGGCCTGCTCCTCCTCCACGTCCCTGCACTGGTCTGCTCCTCTTCCACGTCCCTGCACTGCTGTGGTTCGCATATCCCCACTGCTCTCCTCCTCTGCGGGCTCTTTCTGCGGGCTGCTCCGCGGGGCCCTCCGCGGGTTTCTGTGCGGCTCGTTCCTTGTGGTCTGCTGCCGCACGCAGAGGTCTGGCGGTGCTGTGCGTGTCCCTGCCTCGATTGGCGGTGCCGCGTTGTCCCGTTGCTTTCCCAAGTCTCCTGGCATGTGAGTACAGTGAGTGTGCCGACCGCGGACAGATTAATCCCGGAGTTCTGGGCTGCAGGCGGCTGGTTTTTGCCCTACGCACTTGACTGCAGGCGCCAGTTTTTTCGCCCCGAGCTTGGTCTGCAGGCTCCGTTTTCACACGTGTCTGAGCTAACTGAGGGGCAATGCATATTAAATGGCATCAATCTCTATCGTCTGAGGGATATACGAGGAGCTATGTGCATTAATTCAGATCATGTTCTGCCACTTGCAGTAAAACCATGCATAAATAGCTAGGTCGCTGGTATTAAATTAGGTAACTAACTGCAGTGTTGCATTTTGAAAGTGCAGCAGGAAGAAAAAGGGCCGAACGTGAATCTGCAATGGGTGGAAGTAGTGTTGGAGCTATGAACGCATGGATCAGTGATCGTTCATGCGCATCTGCCATAACCAAAGCAGAAGATGGCTCCAGGGGACGTCTGTTATTCGCATGGGAATGTTTCGGATTCGGGTTGATTTATTTCCTCAGGCTGTTAAACAACCGTGGGCATGGTTCTCTGACCGCCGCTGCTGCCGGTCCCCGCTGCCGTTCCTACTGATGCCGATCCCGCCGCCGCCGTTCCTGCCGCCGCTCCTGCTGCCGCTCCTGCTGCTGCCTGTTCCTGCTGCCGCTCCTGCTGCCGTCTGTCCCTGCTGCCTGTTCCTGCTGCCCCTACTACTACATGTGCCGCTGCCGTTCCGCAGGCTCCCAGGCTGCACCTGTCTCTGTTCGTATGAATCGCTTCGTGGTGCTGCTGCTCCCGCTGACGCTGCTTCTGCTACTGCTGCCGCTGCTGCTTCATACTGCTACTACTGCCGTGCTGCTGCTGCTTCATGTACTTCGTCATCTCTCTTCACTTCGCTTCTCTTACTGAAACACTAAACAGCTACAACATATTCTACCGCCGTGGCTTTGATACAGGGTTTTTGCCGTTATTATCTACGGATGCTGCAGCTGCTGCTGCCGCGGCTGATACAGGTCGTTGCCGTTATTATCTGAGGTTACTGCCGCTGCCGCTGCTGCTGCTGCTACTGCTACTGCTGCAACCCACTCTCTCAGAAGCTCATCCTGCTTCTAATGGACGCAGCCCGGCAGAGTATGCCGCGCTGCGCTGGACTCGCACCTGTGCTCCCAGGGTCGCTTCGGCGGTCATGCTTCATCTCTCTACTTAATCTTCTGATTCTATCAGATGCAGCCG
The DNA here is from genome assembly GCA_964034765.1 of Knipowitschia caucasica. NCBI lineage: Eukaryota > Metazoa > Chordata > Actinopteri > Gobiiformes > Gobiidae > Knipowitschia > Knipowitschia caucasica. Next base: position 43,616,241 of record OZ035825.1, read on the forward strand.
GCCGAGTAGCTGCGCTGAGCCGTCAATCGGACTCCTAATCAAAGGCATCCATACCTGTATGCTTCACTCTTCTGATCGCAGGCTCCCCCATCGTGCTGCCCATCCTGCATCGGCACTGAACTCCGGCTCATCTTCCAGGTACATGTCTGCCCTCCTCGCAGCATCTTCCTGCTCGCCTTCCATGGCTTCTCTGCATAAGCGTTTTACTACTGCTCACTCAACCTTCGTGCGGTCTGAGACACTGCTTTTTCCGACCTTCCTACTGTCCTGATTACCTACTCTCCAACCCAAGATTCTAAGCGTAAGGGCGCCTGCAACATCAATGGCCCTCTCCGACATGTCTCTGCCCCTCCAGGTCTCCGCTTCTACACGGACGCTGCCCCTTCCGTGGGTTTTGGGGGGTTTTTTTCCAGGACCATCGGGCTGCCGGGCCGTGGCCGCTACTTTCCACCGGAGCATCTCCTCTGCCCTACACGAGATATTCCCAGTGGTCGTGGCCTGCGCGCTGCGGAATCACACGTGGCGGAGAAAGAGGATCTCGGTCATGTGTGATAATCTCGACGTAGTGGAAGCTTACACAAAGGTCGCTCTCTTTCACCCAACATTATGTCCCCTGACCCTTTCAACCTTCATCTCAAACAAAGTAAGTGAACCAATAAGATTCTGGTGGCGGCACGCATTTCTCTCAAACACTCTCCGCTGCCGCAGCGTCTGACGGAACGTAATGCGAGCGCTCACGTTCCCAGCGCGCAAAGATCACCCTGCCGCAGCGTCTGGTTGATCGTGATGCGAGCGCTCACGTCCCGGCACTCAAAGATAACCGCATATAACGGTCACAGCACATAGTGATAGCGGTCATAGCGTCAGTGATAGCGGTCATAGCGTCAGTGGTAGCGGTCATAGCGTTAGTGTTAGCGGTCACAGCATAGCAAAAAATGGTTAGCGCATAAACGGTTCACAGCATAGAGATAGCGGTCACAGCATAGCGATAGCGGTCACAGCATAGCGATAGCGGTCACAGCATAGCGATAGCGGTCACAGCATAGCGATAGCGGTCACAGCATAGCGATAGCGGTCACGACGTCTGTCCCCTGCAAACCAGGCTGCAAAACTCCATCAACACACACAGCCTTTTTGGGGATTGTACGCGCTCCATCGCAGGAGCCTCTCCGATCTGAAGGCCGCACCGGGGCCTAGGGCGCCAAACCACCTCAATAAATACTCAAAACCATTTTCGTTTCTCGTCTCTCCAAATTGAAATGTAGCTCGCGAAAATTCAATTTGGTAGACGTCAGCCAAAAGCTACCCCCTCCAGGCCGGTTCGCTCCCCCAGCCTATCGCTCAGCAAACGCCCCCTTCCAATCATCCGTGCCGGACAGGCAGCCGCTTAAAAGCGGAGCAACTCCCACTCTCGGCCTTCTCGAAGCCTCGCAACCACCGCCTCCCCTCCTCCTCCTCTTCACCCTGCCTCCAATCTGCCTCCAATCTGCCTCCAATCTGCCTCCAATCTGCCTCCAATCTGCCGCCACCAGTGCCTAGGTCCCGGGGGATTGTACGCGCTCCATCGCAGGAGCCTCTCCGATCTGAAGGCCGCACCGGGGCCTAGGGCGCCAAACCACCTCAATAAATACTCAAAACCATTTTCGTTTCTCGTCTCTCCAAATTGAATTGTCCTGTTCCCAGGTGTCTGCACTGACCTCCTGCTGGGACTCTGAGGAGCACAGGGACTGGCCTCCTGCTTGGACTCTGAGGAGCACAGGGACTTTGCTCTTTTTTAATGTACTGGGATTATTCAAATACCTATAAACTGTGCTACACAATTAAGCTTTAGAAATCGGAGTCTCCAATGGTTCAGCCGCTGAGACTTTGAGGTTCTCCTTTCGGGCAAACGTCAGACCTTTATGGGTAGTTTTGTGCACTCATGAGTTAGGGATGAAAATGTTCTAAATGGTTATAGCCGTATTATAAAGACTACATTTTTATGACAGGTTGATGATCCCTGAATGTACAGCTGTATTTGAAATATAAAACAGAAAAGTCCAAGCTTGACCACAATGTGGAAGTACGAATTCAGTTTTTTTTTTTGCCGTTCGTTACATCTTTGGTTTTTAGGAACAGAAATCTTTCACTGTCTGAGTTTCAGTTTTGTGTAAAGACAAGAGTCAGTATTCACCATCAAACAAAAGCTACAATGTCTTTGGATGAAGATATTTATGTAAATATGGAGGATATGGAAGTCATTAAAGAACGAACACATGAAAAAACACATGGACAAGAAGACGCGGGTGAGTTTGTGGACGTTTACTTTATAATAATTCATCCAAAAGTATCAGACGATTGAAAACTTAATGGGAAACGTGCAGACTGAGGTTTGGATACCCCTGGATAATCCCCAAAGAGGTGTCCAGGAGGCATCCAAAACAATTTCATGACATTTTTCATGGAATTTTTGTGCGTCTACTATATTTCTGTATAGCCGTTGTCAATTCCTCAACAACAGATCAGAAAATCAAACAGTCCAAAAACATATAGGAGTCATTAACTCATTGACTGCCATTGACGTATTTATCTTCTGTCAAACCTCTCTCTATTCGACTGGAGATTACAGGACAACAAAACTAGCTAGAAACCAACTTATTTTTGCTGCTGAAAGTAGACAGTCCAATCTTTCAGAATCTGGTTTCATATTTCACATAGTCCTTGCACACAATATTCTGTGGGTCTCAAATCAGTGAAATAATCAAAAATGGCTGGCAGTCACTGAGTTAATGGACAGTGGATAAGTCAAACATGACAGGACAATAATGTGTTTGTTAAATTCACATCCAGGCACCAAATCCAAACCTGGTGCTGAAAATTGGTGATAATCCAGGACTATGTTGGACTAGGTCTGATTTTATTTCCTCTAAAATCACAGGGTTAGACTTTCACACATACAGTGCATGAGTCGTTGGCTGTGATTCGAGTGGAGAGATTTCTATTTCTCTCAATTATTTTTTTAAATCTATGTTGGATTATGAATCAGTGGATATTGATTCTATTATTCTATAGTTGTCAGTATCGAACATGTAACCTGCACTACTTATTGACACTGTTTTTTTGATTGCCACTTTTTACTGTAAATAATATATCCTGCATTTAACATGTTTGCACATTTCTTTCTTTTGCACAATCTTGAGTGATTCTATCCATGCCAGATGTGACATGTACATTTGTTCTGTGTGAGATCAATAAAGTCTATCTTATCCTGTCTTATCTTAACAGAGATGGGTCACTTCTTGTGTTCACAGACTGTGCTGAGGCTGCAGCTGTGGTCCCATCAGAAACTGCACATTTCAAAGTGGCCACAGTTTTTCTGGCAATTGTCAGTTTCGTTTTGTTCTCGACGGCCGTGGGAGTCGGGGCCAGATGTGAGTTTCATAGCATTTTTGTGTCACTTTGAAAATGTGTAAAAACAGCCACTCTGTGTGATTGTGTGGTCTTTCTCCCCGAACAATACATGAGAAATAGCCCATAGAAGAATCCAGCCATTGTGAGACTTTGAGGTTCTCCTGACCACCACAGGAGACAATGAAATATAGCAATTGTTTTTGTATTGGCCAAATATACACGATCGTTATGCAATCTCAGTTATAGGTAAAGTATAAATTCAAGGTTATGAATTTCCAAAGATGCCAGGTGTAAAACTGAGGGGATCAAATGTTAAACCACATGTTATCCTAAACAGGCAACAATAAAACAAAATCTTCATTGTAAGACCTTAAAAACAATTACATTTGTGATATTGTAAACTGATTTATTACTGTAAAGAGTCTATCTAGTAATATCTATCTACTGTATCTATCTATCTATCTATTCATCCATGTATCTAGATCGAGGTAATAATGAACACATCCAAATATATTGAACAAGTACATTGTATAGGACTGACATCACGGACCAAGAATCTGGAACCTAAAAACGACTTGAAACATATAAAATTAAATAAATGCGTTATTTTCCACACTGGGTCGTTGCAGATGGAGCAGTGCTTGTCGAGCTGAAGGGACTCTGGTTGAAGTCCACTCTGCAGACAGACGCTCTGCAGATCTCCACTCTGCAGATAGATGCTCAGCAGATCCACATCTGGAACCTGACGGAAGAGAGAGACCAGATCAACTCCAGTTACGTCTCTGTGATGAAAGAGCTGGACCAGACCAAGGACAAAATGGGTGAGACTTCAGTTTGTATTATGTAGAATACTCCATTTTCTTCCTCTTCATCCGTTGCCGGGTCGCGGGGGCAGCAGTCTAAGCAGAGACGCCCAGACTTCCCTATCCACACACACTTCCTCTAGCTCGTCCGGGGGGATCCCAAGGCGGCGTTCCCAGGCCAGCTGAGAGACATAGTCCCTCCAGCGTGTCCTGGGTCTTCCCCGGGGCCTCCTCCCGGTGGGACGTGCCCAGAACACCTCCCCAGGGACGCGTCAAGGAGGCATCCGGAACAGATGGCCGAGCCACCTCAACTGGTTTCTCTCAACGTGAAGGAGCAGCGGCTCTACTCCGAGCTCCTCCCGTGTGACTGAGCTCCTCATCAGGGAGCGCCCAGCCACTCTGCGGAGGAAGCTCATTTCAACCGCTTGTATCCGCAATCTCGTTCTTTCAGTTATCAAAGCTCATGACCATAGGTGAGGGAGGGAACGAAGATTGACCGGTAAATCGAGAGCTTTGCCTTTCGGCTCAGCTCCCTCTTCACCACAACGGTCCGATACAGCGACCGCATCACTGCGCACGCTGCACCGATCCACCTGTCAATCTCACGCTCCATCCTTCCCTCTCTCGTGAACAAGAGATACTTGAACTCCTCCACTTGAGGAAGGACCTCTCCACCCACCTGGAGAGGGCAAGGCACCTTTTTCCGGTCGAGCACCATGGCCTCGGATTTGGAGGTGCTGATTCTCGACCCCGGCCGCTTCACACTCGGCTGCAAACCGTCCCAGTGCATGCTGCAGGTCCTGGTTCGTTGGAGCCAACAGGACGACATCATCCGCAAACAGCAGAGATGAAATCCTGTGGTCTCCGAACAGGACCCCCTCCGACCCCTGCTGCGGTGACAAAGGACAGCCTCATGTAATACTGTGCCCTGTTATTTGATTCAACCTGTGTTTGTTTGTTTGTCTGTGAGCAACGGATTTGGACGGAATATTCAGGATATGTGCACATTGGAAGTGATTCGAATCATATAGATCCAGGATATGAGGGTGTCTTTCCAGTTTGCTAATTTATTTGATATTAGGAACATATATAAAAGAGAAATGTCATAAGAAAATGAGTATTTTCGAACGCTAACTTTGTTATTTTCTATCTCTCTTCTTTAATACTTTTATTTACTTTTAATCCTTCATTTTCTACATCTATTTGTATTTCTTTGTTAGGTGTATATTTTTGTACTGTCTTATTTACAACGTATTTATTCCTGCTTCTCTAAGATTGTATGTGTGTGTGTGTGTTAATTGTGCGGTTGCAAAGATTTTTTTAAGACGAAAAAACTAAACCAAACTAAAAAACTTGTTTGAATGGTATGTGCATGTACCAGTGACGTGCGGTGAGGATTGTGATAGGGGAGGCACTGATTTTAAAAGTCAGATTTACCAACATTTTTAAAATAAAAAAGCATTTAATCACAAATGCAATAACATCCACAAACTTCCTATACTGTAAAGATAAGAGGACTAGCTTCTTTTAAAGATCTCACAACAAATCTAGCTGCTGACTCTCTGCTCCGCATCAAACAACATCTTTAAGCGCAGGTGCGAGAGACGCGAGGAGAGAAAGAGACAGAGACGGGAGGAGAGAGAGACAGAGACGGGAGGAGAGAGAGAGAGAGAGAGACGGGAGGAGAGAGAGAGAGACGGGAGGAGAGAGAGAGAGACAGAGACGGGAGGAGAGAGAGAGAGACGGGAGGAGAGAGAGAGAGACAGAGACGGGAGGAGAGAGTGAGAGACAGAGACGGGAGGAGAGAGAGAGACAGAGACGGGAGGAGAGAGAGAGAAAGAGTTGCAGAACTGTTGAGCAGTGGTTGAATCAGTGGTTTTCGGAGAAGCACTATTATGCAGCTATCTAGTCAATTTTCAACATTAAACACAGAGACTGAGACTCCTCCCCCGCGGCCGGACTAACCTTGTAAGTCCAGCGGTGGTCTCTCAGTCTATATTATTTCTTGCTTTGATTGAAAGTCCATTTGAGAAAAACATCTTCAATCAAATCATCCATTTTCCAGCAAAAGAAATAGCATATTGGGCTGATTGTTTGAACTTTATCCTCACTATCACCCCTAGCGGTGAGGCACAGACACTGCCTGCCTCACGCCAAGCTTTTCCCTTGTGTATTTTTCTTCGATCAAAAGACTTAAACTAAATACAAATAATACACACATACGTGCAATACATTACTAAACACCACGAGAAGTTAGACAAATGTTATCAAAGCAGGATATTATAAACAAACAGCGATATATCAACAGCACGAGCTGAGTGCACTCACACAGATCACTGTGTGGGAGCGAGCGGTCTGGGGGGAGGCAGGAGCGCTGCCTCACCTTCGGTCTTTGAATAGGAAAAATAGGATTTCAACGATTTTGACTACAGAACTGATCAAAACTGGTCGGAACAGTGCCAAATATACATTAAAATCATAGGACAATGGAAAACAATTACATATTACAAATAAAATAATTATTTGTTTCCTATGATGGCAGGCTGCCTCCCCTGACTGCACGTCACTGGCATGTACCATAGACTGTATATATTAATGTACTGGATGTCGGACCCCTGTGGCGAAAGGGGGAACTTCATCTTATAAAGCCTGTCGCACTTGTACAACATAAAAAGAGTGTAGTCAAGCCTCGAGCTTTAACTACGTTTTTGTGACTGACTTGCAAAAAATAAAATCTATTATTTGAGCCACAGAATAAAGCTGTTTATATCCCAGATCTTTGGTTATGATTGAACGATCGTAACAAATGTGCAAGAGGTGTCACTCAATGTTCTGGTAAAATATTTGCTTCTTTTCTATGATTCTCTCAATTTGTGAAGTATCTCTGGATCACTATGTTTTGTGCCCACAGCCTCCACTGCAGCCGTGTCCTGTGCAGATGGATGGAGACTGTTTGGCTTCAAGTGTTATTATTTGTCTCAAATATCGTACACTTGGAGCAACGCCAGGAGACAATGTTACTACCAAGGAGCAGACCTGGTTGTGATTGAAGGTCGTGATGAAATGGTGAGTTTTTGTTTTCTTATGCATAGTTTTTTTTATCATTCAAATATGTGTGGCAAGCTGGACTTGGCCACCATATTTCTGTCCAGTAGAGGGCGCCTACGCCCAGTATAAATAGCCTAGATTTACGTCTTTTGTTTACCTCTGCACTTCCGTCTCTTGTGTGCATAGACGTCGGAACTAGGGGTGCGGGGGGTGCGGCCGCACCCCCTCCGCGTGTGCCGGGAGCGAGAAGTTATCACTACCCTGCGTTCCTTGCAGCCCAAAACCCGCTCCATGCTGTCGGAGAAGCTTATGAAGCTCTGTCTGGCTAATATCTGTCGCAGCCTCTGAGCGCTCTTTCTCAGCCTTGCGCAGATTAGAGACCTGGCTACACCAGTGACGTGCGGTGGGGGATCAATCATGTGTTCATATGATTATACATCATATAAACCAACAGGACCTACAGGAACAGGAGCGGCTTATACACAATTTGTTTGGCTACAGCAGAATATGATTTAATGTCTGCATTGTTTTCTCATACAAAACGCAAACGTTTGTAAAAAGTACAAAGTGTGTTATGGGCCTTACCTTAGGTATTAATGAACAGCACAGACCACTTCAGTTAGGACCAGTTTCATGTTTAAGTCCAGATAATAGTTTGAGCACAGACATGTAATCCTCCATTTGGAAATAAGTTCAATGAGTTTTAAAAAGTAAAAAAAACAGGTGTCTCCTCCGTAAACTGCGAGTTTTGCTGCAGCCGACTCCCGGGTAAATCCAATTTCTAAATTCAACCTTACCCTTCACCTCCTTTTCTTATGATTCATATCATCATTGGAAGCAAAACATTACTCTAAGTGCATTTTAAATTATCTTAAAATGTATTATAGGTATGTTAGCCAAACCTGTAGCTGCCCTTAGCAGAAGAAGAACAAGAAAGGAGCTTTCTGATGGAATTGGATGCAGCCAAAGTTTGGGCTCACAAGCGCCCCCTTGAGGCTTTCCTCACTTACAAGCAGTGGTTGAGCGCGATTAAGACCCATATTTGCTTCAAAAACACAATTTATGAGCCATCCTCTTAAATGTAAACATGTTGATTGTAAATTAAATATTTTTGGACTTTTTAAACTGTGATAAACAGAGAAAACAGTTTGATAGCACCTCACAGGACTCTCCCTGTGAGCTGTTGCTTTTTACGTCTCCCAAGAGAGGCTCGCCTCACAGCACCGCTCTGTCAAATCTGCGATTTCAAGGTATAAATAAATGAAATAAGGCACAGCACAAATCACTTGATAAAGTGACCAAACATTATTGTATCCATTTTATTACTTTTCTTTCTATGATCTTAGGTGAGGGCCTTGCCTGCCTCATCTGACCGCACGTCACTGGGCTACACAACACAATGAAGCCACCGGAGAGACTGACGCATGAATGCGTATTGAAAAAAAAAAAGTTCAGTTTGATAAGTGACTCGCTTGATATATATTGTTTATTTTGTTTTTCTTAACAATTAAGATGGTATGTTATTATCCAGTGTAATCCAAGTATGAGTCTCTCCCTCGACTCTCCCAACAAAAACCCGCCCCCCCTCTCAGAAAATAGTTCCGACGTCCATGCTTGTGTGTCGTCGCGCCAGCCCTTCTCCTGCTCCAGGTAGTAGTTTTAGTGTCAATTTTAATAATTGTAAGATTCAGCCACTAATGTTGACTTGTTGCTGTAGTGCCGCGGTGTGGCATTGTGCCCCGCGAGTCCTCCTTGTGCACGGCCACACTGTTCAGTCGCTTTGGTGTCTGGCCGCCCTCATTGCTGGGGTCCGAGTGCGTCGTAGCCGGCTGTTGGTCTGGGCCTGTAAACCGCTACTCGTCAAGAGTGCGCGCTCAGTGTTGGCTGTGGAAATGTAGGTCTTAGCTGCACACACTGACGGCATTTTGGTTCTGATAATTTAACTCTACTTTAATTCGTAGGCTGAGGACTGGCCACACCGCGGCCCACCGCTGTTTCTCCCGTTGTCTCTCGTTTCTCTCCATGTTCTTCTATGTTTCTGTTGGGTGTTGTTCACCTGTACTCCTGAGTCCTTTGTGACAGGATGATGTGTGCTTGTGAATATTAATGTGAAATGAAACAGAACCTAGTTGAATCAGGAGAACTAAACTGAACATAATAAATCAAAGTAAACGTAATGTCTGTGCCTCTCAATTATGATTTACGAACCTGTGCGCCTTAGAGCGCTTTATATTTTATTTTGGGCACTTTGCCCTGGCGTTGCTGGTTTTTCTTTCTCATTTATATTTTAATATTATTTAAGGAGCGCGTAGCAGCCTCCACATTGCCACATATGTAAAGTGACTTTCCATCACATTTCTACAGATGTTTTTGAATAAATTCAGCTCTAAATTTTGGATCGGACTGAGAAGATCAATGGGAGACTGGAAGTGGACGGATGAGAGCTCTGTTGCAATCTCGTACGTTTTCACAATTTTCTCAATTTAACCTGTTAATGGTTTTCTCGACCATTTGGTGTTTTCACTTAATCTACTAGAACATTGGAACCTCATTGGGGCATCTCTATCACTTGGTTTTAGGCATTTTTACCATCAAACTACATGTCAACCATTTTATATAGGTGTATAATGAAGAAAAACTTGGAGGTTCAAAAAAACACAACAAAAAACGATTAATTTTTGTTATTATTAGTGCTCCTCCTACATTTTAGAAACAAAATCGTATTTTTCTTTCTTCAAGGAGTGAACAACAAAGGGTTAAAATCCTTCATGCATTTCTGTTTCAGGTATTGGCAGAGTTTTCATCCCGTATCTTCAAGCACACGAAACAGAAATTACGCCGCTTTCAACAGTTTCAACAGTTTCAACACATGGAACAAACCTATACAATCCTGGAGCAGCGAAAGCGAGTTTAGCTATTACCCCTGGGTTTGTGAGAAAAACGCTCTTTTGACCTCAATGGAATAACTCAGTGGTTCTCAAACTGTGGGAGGCGTCCTGATGAGGAGGTAGCGTTTCAGATTTATGCAGCTAAAATTTGGAGCAATCTTCCAGAAAAAGTGAGACAGACTTCTACTCTGACAATGTTAAAATCCAGACTAAAAACGGATTTTGACTTTACTAATTTTAATGATTTGAACGCCTTTTTGTGATTGTTTCCATTTTGTTTTGTTCAGAACTTTGCGTTGCCCTAAGTATGCACTGTGCTATCCAAAAAAACTTGCCTTGTGATGCAAACATGGTTAAGAATTTCCATTGTAATACATAACAAAACTTTATTCATGCATACGTAGAATTATATCAATGGTTTAGAGTGTTTTTTCATTTTTATTGTGACTTTTTCTGATGTTAATTACTCCTAAATAATAAATAATAGTTTTACACTTAGCAAGCAATTTTTTAAAGAATATTTTTAACAGGAAGTATAGAGAATGGTTCCATCTCGAGAGGGAGATTCTGTAGATTTTGGCTTCTACAAACACGTTATCACTATTTTTTATTTAATTATTATTTTCATATTTATTTCTTTTAAATGATTAACTCCAGACACTCAGGGTATAATCTTGTAATTGGGGTTTTTACAAAAATATATTGGAGTTTTGACCCAGTTCAATTTTGTGAGGTAACATACCGGCGTGAGGTCTTAATTCACAACCATAAAGGAAAATTTTAAATAAATACATTTGGCGTAACTCAGATGAACTATGGGAAATCGTTAGCAACGTCTTGGTAACACTTTAGATTAGTCCTCATGAATTAACAGCTAATTAAGATCTATTTAGTGTCCCTTGACCCCAACTCTAATTTGATCAAGCCCTGGCCCTAAGCTCAAGTAGTAGAGAGTTAGATGTTGTACAATAAGGACTAATAAGTGCTTCGTTATTACCAATTAATTAACCCTAAATTATACACAAATCAGCTCTTCATTAGCTGTTCTAAAGTGTTACCAAAGGCTTTTACTCCAGTGGTGGGAAAACCGCGGCCCATGGGTCAGCTGTGGCCCTTTGGACACTTTTATCAGGCCCTCTTCAGTTTGTTTAGATCACTGTAAACCCTAACTTCAATCCTACTTCAGATATCAAAGTTATTTTAAATAGATTTTTCCCAGTAAGTAGATATTACTCATTTATTGTTAGTTTATTTAAAGCTTGCCTATGTCACTCAGGGTTTTCTTTGAATTGAACTGTTTCCGTTCAAGTAAGCCTCACTTTTGACATTTTGATGTGTAGAGTCTTTAATGAGGCAGGTGTGACAATGGCAAGGTGTCCTGGTGGCTGAGTGGGTAGCACCATTGCCTCTTAACTACAGGATTCTGAGTACGAATCGCAGTCGGAGCATAAGTAGAAATTTAAACTTTATTGCAATCACTCAAGTTTACTTGGTAATATCAAGTAAAGGATGCACTCGAGGAATTCAAGTGAAGTTAATACGCAATTTATTTCCAAGGTTTTTTCAAGTAAACTTTACTTGCCAGGGTTTACAGTGTGTGTTTAAGTATAAGTTTAGATTTCATTTATTATACAATGTGCAGTTACATTAAAAAGATGGCTGCACCCGACGAAGGACCATGCTGCTTTCCATTTGTCGTCCTTGGTTTAGTGTGAAGACTGTTACATCCCTCTGTGGTGCTTCTTGCTCTGCAGCGGTATAAAAAGCAATACAAGTGTAATGTTTATTTGTATAGCATATTTTACATTCCAAGGTCACTGTTACAGTCAGGCCCTTAGTGTCCAGGAGAGGGTGCTGTCTGGGTTTGCCTGCCTTCTCTGCTGTCTCCTCCTCTGTGCAGGTCCACCCCCGCACCATGCCACGCCCCGCATCAGTGGATCTTTTCAGCTGGGACCTGAGAGCTGCTCACTCTCTCCTGTGCTGCTGTGTCTCTTGGTCCTGTCCCGCTGGGCTCTGCCAAGAACCACCATGCCCATTCCTTATTTTCACATTTGAGTTTGTCTTTTGTTTTATGCACCAGGTTCACTGTACTTGTGAAACTTTCTGTTGCTCACATACACGTACACGAACACACATACACACACACATATACATATACACAAGTACACATACCAGATTGCTGTTACCAAATATGTCCTGTAGATGGCAGTGTTAAGTTGCGAAATTCTGCTACTTAAATCGTTAACCGCCTTTCCCGCCTATTTGATGATAAAGAACTCCCCCTGTTTTCATCGAATACTCTTTGGAATGTTAAACTTGTGATATCTTGTTTCCTAAGGCCTAAGGCATTTTTAAAGCTCATGAGTCAGTCTTGACTTTCACAAAGCTGTGTGAAAAGAGAAGTCAAAATGATTTTATTTAAGAATGTGCAAAAGAATCCAGTTTGTTGAAATTTCTATTATGTACATATATTTGTCCTTGTTGTAAACTATGACTAGACCAAAACTCTTCCAATGTATTGAGAAGACATGTGTACTGTGGACAATCTAAATGACATGAATGAATGTTTGGTCAATTGTTTGATTACATTTCTGACTTTTATTTTACGACCAAAAAAGGATTGGGCTGAAGCACCTTGTTTATGTGAGTCCACCCTGACATCACGTCACATACAGTTTATCACATACAGGGGTGAAAGAAGCCATTTTTGTGAGGAAACAAAATAAAAACCTTCTCTTAACAGAGGAGGAGGGTTAATATTTGTTTTGCCTCGCATCTATGACGACATCCTAAAAACAACGCCCTAACTTGGGACAAGGTCTGTGACATGCTAATGAGTTAGGGTCGTTAGCCTCAGCAGGGTCGTTAGATCTGCTCCCTTCTACATTAAACAGACCTTAGATTGTTTATGAGTTAGTATCAGGATTAGAGGTTATAAATCTCCAACGCGCGGTCTGAGAATTCATTCCCTGAAGAAGTCCTTTGGATTGAGAACGAATCGTCGGGAAAACTTGCTAAGAAGTACAGATGATGGGTGAGAAACCTTCCTTTGCTTTGACTAATCCCTGTACGACTGAGGGCTTACACAAACTATGTACTACAATAAAATACATATTACTGATTTTAAACATAAAATGCTTATTTGCTAGAACAATGTATTTTTGTTCAATTTCTTTGTTATAGTTTTTATTATTATTCTAATTACTTTAAAGGAAAGGTATACAAATTAATTATTTTACATTTTAAGGTAGTTTTAAATGTTGATGATGTATTAATTAACTAAAGTTGATCATTAAGATCATTCCACATTTTTATTCCAATGACAGGCAAACGTCTATTTTTGATAATAGTTCTGGATTTTCTTGTTTCCAACTGAAGCAAACCTCAGATTGTAGCGACAAAAGAAGTGTTCAAAAATAGTTTGTAGTGAATGAGGCTGAACGTGAACCCTTTGTGATGTTATCAGTTCCAGAACACTGCTCTTCTTCCTGTAAACGTTTTGTAAATTTCACATTTCCTTCACAAACAACAGCTTTATTATCCATCCCATTTCTTCCACTCGATCCGTTGCCAGGTCCACACACACTTCCTCCAGCTCATTACCGAGGCGTTGCCATGACAGCTGAGAGAGTCACTCCACTTAGTCACTCCAGCGTGTCCTGGGTCTTGGTCTCCTCCCAGTGGGACTTTCCCAGAACAACTGCAGGGAGGGGTCCTGGAGGCCTCCCAAACAGATGTCACAGCCACCTCAATGGTTCCTCTCAACATGGAGAAGCAGCGGCTCTACTCCAAGCTCCTCCCGGGTGACTGAGCTCCTCCCTATCTCTAAGGGAGCGCCCAGACACTCAGCGGAGGAAGCTCAATTCTTTTGCTCGTATCCACGATCTCGGCCTTTCAATCAATACCCAAAGCTCATGAGGAGAGGTGAGAGTTTGAGACTATAATTCATATTTAACACAGGCGTCATTCCACCAAACAAAAGACAAAAGTAGAAAAACATTTGCATTTTAAGTAATCCCTGTGCTAGATTAGACTAGTTTAGGACACACAAGTCTCTCAATGGCCTCGCACCAAAGTACATCTGTGACATGTTAGTGCCATATGAACCTGAGGAGCACAGGGACTGGCCTCCTGCTGGGACTCTGAGGAGCACAGGGACTGGCCTCCTGCTGGTGCTCAGAGTCAGGACTCAATATGGGGAGACAGTATTTCAGATTTATGCAGCTGGAGTGAGGATTCGCACATCAATATCTTCAGATCGGGTGTGTAGGAGGAGAGGCCTGTATAGCCTACCGTTGAATGATTGTGGATTTTTTTTACAGCTAAAATTTGGAACAGTTTTCCTGAAAATGTGAGACAGGCTTCTTTTCTGACAATGTTCAAATCCAGGTTAAAAACAGCTCAGTTTAGCTGCAGACAACAGAAGCATTTTATCTTCACTCTTCTCAATGTACTATGATTATGTATGATTTGGGTGATTGATTTTATCTTTTTTTAAGAACAATGAGTTGCCTTGTGAATGAACTGTGCTATACAAATAAACTTGCCTTGATAATAATGTAAACGTCGCCATGAATGATTTGTGTGTGTATAGGAAGCTGATACCACACAGAGACAGACTGGCACCATCCACTATTAACAGGAATAGAATCAATCTTTAATGAGACTTTTATTGAATTTCCTAAGGAGCGGATGTTTCGTAGGGCTGTGGCCGGTTGTTTTTTTCACCGCAGCAAATTTTATCTTACTCAGTTATGCCTCACCATCTGCTCCGTAGCTCCCCCACTCTGTCATCAGACCAGGACTAAACCATAATTAAAGCCAGTGTACTTTACTTGCTTATTATACAAACTGAACAAAGGCTGAATCAGGACACAGTCATATCATTTGCAGAGTCTGAGAAAGGTGGAAAACCAGTAAGTAAGTAATGTTTATTATTTATAGCCAAGGTCACCCAAAGCGCTTTACAATGTTCAGATATTGTTCCAATCATTGTCACTAGTAAGACAATGGAAATCTATAATGAAACCTATGTAGGGGTTTTCAGGCTTTAAAACAGCCCCCTGTGGTTTGACCTTCACAGAGACTTTTCTATGTTCCATTCCGAAGATTAGTATTCAATCTTTCTAAGTATCACTCCCACACTGGTTCTTTTTTCTTGTCTGACATGGCTTGAAATAAAGTATTCATTCATTCATACAACATGAGAAGTTGAAAATGTGTTGTGATAACCTGAAATAAGTTTATATTAAATGCAATGTTGTCAATTTGCATCAACATTTTTAAACATTGGTCAAAAGCCTCTTCTTGACCAAATATCTATGTTTTTTTTTTTTTCATTGAATTTCTTGTTTTTAAACCATTAAATTCACTGATCTGTGTTCAACTTTTTGTAAAGTCCTCTGAGATAACTACTGTTGAGATTTAGGACTAAACAAGAACACATTGAATTGAATGGAGTCAGATTGTAGCAACAGAGAAAGAGAAAAAGAACATTATCAAAGCTAATGTGAGCAGGCCATTGCAGTAGTCTACTCTAACCTACTGGAGACAAATGCATGGATAAGAATCTCCAAGTCTGCTTTAGACACTATGTTTTTGATTCTGGAAATGTTTATAAGGTGGTAAAAAGCTGCTGATGTTGTATGGCCCTAAATCAAGACAGTAGTTTCCTTGTAGGACTTCGCCAACACAAATCCGCTAAGCCAACTTTAAAAAGGTAAAATACTCTCGAACACTGTACTTGCATACATCAGTGTTTTCATGTACAGATGAGCAACGTTTTGGCTGTAGACCAAATTTGTCAGACAAATGTTTTTTTTTCCCATATGCAAAGCCATGTTGGAAAGGGAGTGGCTGCAATGTAACATGGGCCACTCACTCACTTCAGGGCTTTACAAGAATACAATGAAATGAAAGGAGTCAGTGTAACGGCCCCAGTATTGTCTTGGGTGTGTGTTGCTGCTGGCTTTCTCCTCCTTTCAGGATCCAGCCAATGGGAGAGCTGATTGGGACGGGCAGCACCTGAGATATTCAGAAACTGTTTATTAGAAGAGAAGAGTCTTACAATCTGAGACACAAAAGTAATTTTAGGTCCATAAATGTGAGGACGACTGGAAAAAGATTCTGTACATCAATGTGAGGAATAAGATTATGGAACAGATTGTTTGTGGAATTAAAAAAGTGATAACATAAATGTATTTAATAATAGCTTAAAAAATACATTCTTCAAGTGTTATGAGAAACAGAAACCTTAGGAAGGAATTGAAACCATACATGTTTCTATATGTATGTGTGTAGGTATGTATATGTGTGTATAAAGGTGTATGTGTATGTGTGTGTATATGCATATGTATTTTTTGTATGTGTGTATACATACATGTGTGTGTAAGTGTATATATGTATATAATTTGTATGTAAATTGATTTTGGTAAAAGAAAAAGGAATGTGAACACATAACTACAGCAAACACTTTTGTGGATAAGGGGTGGGACTAAATGGCAAGGCAAGGCAAGTTTATTTACATAGCACAATTCATACACAAGGCAACTCAAAGTGCTGAACAAAATAAGAAAGCATTAAAATCATAGATAATCACAGAACATTAAAAAGAAAGATAAAAATATAAAGTCCCTCAGTTGTATGCACAGCTGAACAGAACTGTTTTTAACCTGGTTTTAAACATTGTCAGAGAAAATACGTTTTTTACTTTCACCCACTCCTTTTCAAACATTTGCTCGAATTCATGTGAAGTTAAACATTTTGTCTGTATACATGTTTGAAATAAATAAATACAAAATGGAAACATACAGCAGAGATTGTCTCATAACTTTTGACTCAAATGGTGTCTGTTATAAATGAGTTCCCTTTGCTTCATATCAGGAAGTTATGTTGCACCACATTGTAAAACTAACCGTTATTTCTAATCTTTTATCCCATCTGCTGTTAGATCACAGAACTAAGTAGCTGTTAGAGGAATGGATTTGTGTGTGTGTGTGTGTGTGTTTTTGAGCTTGTGTTGTGTTGTGTTTTGCTCGTCAGTTTGTATGGCCTTCACTTCATATGATATCGCTTATATAATTGTTGGACATTTCCTGTGTTTTTTTAAAAATTCACTTTAACTTTTTATGTTTTTTGTCCTATGCTTCTCAAATGTATTGCCCCTGGTGGGATAAATAAAGTCTGAATCTGAGGCGAACAGAGTTACACAAACTGAGACACTCAAATTATATTTTTTTTGACCCAAGACATTATCATTTGATTTGATTCCCTGATCTGTGTTGGTGAATTCAACAGTCTTGTAAAGTCCCCTTGTGATTAAGGGCTATACAAGAATACATTGGAGGAAACAGACACAGACACCGGGAGAACATGCAAACTCCACACAGAAAGACCTGGAGGTGGAATTGAAAACCCAAGACCGCATTGTTTAAGATACACATGAACTAACCACAGCTCCAAAAAATGAAAAGAAAACTAAAAAAATTACATTAAAAAAAAACAAGAACTAAAGCTCCTGACTGCAGCAGAAATTTAAATCGTAATCACAAGATCAAGAGCGTTGCCAAATCAGCAGCTTCTTAGTTCAGGTCGGTCACACGCAAACGCAGTCAGCAAAAAGATCTGGTTGTTTTTTAATAACACAATTCCAACAAATGTCATTTAAAACACTACCAAGTCCAAAAACAAGTACAAAAGCTGCAACATGACAGATGCATTTAAGACAGAAAATGTGTAACCTTGAGTGAAATTATGAATGGAGTGAAAAAAATTGAATTCAGATGTGACCGATATCAGTAACAGGATATTTGACATGAAATGGCGACCTATTATGAAGTGTAACATTTCTAGTGGAGCGTTCATAACTGACCCAATCTTCTAAGCTGCTCATTTCTATTACTATTAGTGATAAAGCGAGCAAAATATAAAAATATATGAAAATGTTTTTGACGAACACGATTCTAAATCAATTTTGCCGATTTATAAAGCATCCTTATTGTGGTTCATAATCGTGAAGCAGTGGTCCCCAACCTTTGCCCTGTGAACCCCTCCTCAGGTAGCCTGGCTCTGCCAGACCCATGTAGTTCCGCCATGTTCCGCCAGAGGCGTTTGGCTGAGCCACATTAGTCTGGTACCGACGCTATAAAGAACTATTTCAGCAGAAAATAATCGACCAATCAGGATCGCTGGTGTTACGTGGGGTCTGCACTGCCTTCTCGTGCGTGTCTCATGCAGCTGCAGAAGGAATCCAAGATGGCGGACCGCAAATCTTTTTAAAAGTTTAATTGCATTCCCCGAGTTGCTCCATGGAGTATCTAAAGTCTCTGGATGTTGTGGGACTGTCTTGGCTGACACGTCTCTGCAACATCGCGTGGCGATCGCAGTGGCAGACCGGGGTGGTGGTCACTCTCTAAAAGAAGGGGGACCGGAGGGTATGATCCAATTATTGTGGGATCACACTCCTCAGCCTCTCTGCTAATTTCCTGATCTGTGTTGGCGAATCGACAACTTTGTAAAGTCTTCAGAGTTGAACTGTTGTGAAAATAAATAGCATTGAATGGTTACTAATTCTAAATCTTGAGTTAGCGATTGCCGATCTTGGAAATATTATAAACATGACATTGATCTTTGATGATGTTTTCATTTTTGGCATAACTATCTTAAATAGATTTGTGTAAGCTCTCAGTCGTACAGGGTTTAGTCAAAGCAAAGGAAGGTTTCTCACCCATCATCTGTACTTCTTAGCAAGTTTTCCCGACGATTCGTCCTTCTAAAGGACTTCTTCAGGGGAATTCTCAGACCGCGCATTGGAGATTTATAACCTCCGGGGTGTGGTTAGCCACACCCTAATCCTGATACTAACTCATTAACAATCTAAGGTCTGTTTGATGTAGAAGGGAGCAGGTCTAACGACCCTGCTGATGCTAACGACCCTAAGCATGTCACTGACCTTGTCAAAAGTTAGGGCGTTGTTTTTAGGATGTCGTCATAGATGCGAGGCAAAACAAATCTTAGTGACATGCTAATGAGTTAGGAATGGTGAGACCTTCACTCCACTTGAGCAATCCCAGCAGACAATAGGTCTGTGAGTTAGGGTCGTTAGGGTCATTAGACCTGCTCCCTTCTACATCAAATAGACCTTAAATTGTTTATGAGTTAGTATCAGGATTAGGGTGTGGCTAACCACACCCATAGGTTATAAATCTCCAACGCGCGGTCTAAGAATTCATTCCCTGAAGAAGTCCTTTAAAAGAAGTATGAAACGTTGGGAAAACCTGCTAAGAAGTACAGACGATGGGTGATAAACCTTCCTTTGCTTTTATCTTAAATAGAGTGTGTAAGATAGAAACCCTCTCCATTTTACCAGGCTTGGGACTGTCACAGAAAGTTGTTATGCACTGTGGCTGGATTTCGGCCATTATAGGCAGAGAAGATAGATGTACAACCAAGAAGTACAAGAGAAAGGTACAGTGAACCCACATGAGATCATATATCACTGTTAGATGAAAGGGTCCGGTAACTGCCATCTGCTCTTTCAGGGGATTTCCAGTCATTTGTTTTTTTAATGAGGCTGGATTTGGTCATATACCGTGTCCAGTGGGCGTTGTAAAATATTTGCTGAAGGAGGTGAAGAGTTGGCACTCTGAAAAACAAAAGAGAAAACAGTTAAATAAATGAGCATTCCACACAAGATCTAGTGGACGTCAACAATCATAAAGAGAGTTTTTAGGTTGTCATTCTATGTTTTGTAATGTGAAATAATACATCGCTCAAGGATAAAAAAGGTTTTCCACCTGTAACTCCCAATGCTACCACCAGAGGGAGGAATTTAGTTTTTGATTTGAATTTTTTACAGAAATCTACGGGCTTCATACGTTTTAAAGAAAGTAATTTCACCTGACAAATTGCCAAAATAATTTCGAATAAATAATTTTGTTTTAAAACTGCTGTGTGCTCAGTGGTGCAATGACATCAAGGTGGAGTTACAGGTTTGTCTGTATATTATCTTATCTTGCAACACAATACGTCAGGCAGGAATCTAGGATGTAGCTTTGGTCAAAATAACTTCATAGCGTAAAAATATAAATTGATGAAAAATAAAACATCCACAAATGCATAAAAAGTGCTTCAAAAAAACTTTTCAATAAGAAAAAAGCACATAAACTACTTTTTGGCCCTTGATCAAAACTGTAGGTTTTTCAGTTCGACACACTCGTCAATTTGCATGGAATAAATTGCATACATTTGAATTCCATGCAAATCCATAGTTACTTTCTGTGTCGTAGAATTTAAAGATCAGTGTTTAGCCCATACACCGTTTTCAATGCCTACGCCGCACATGCTCAAAGGACGCTCCCGCAGACTACACCTCAGCTAAAAAATTTAAAACTGCGATGTAAAGATAAAGGAGCAAGACAAGCATGTTTAGAGACTTTTCCAATACAAGAAGAAGAGGCCGCGTCCTACTTCCCCACCACGGTAAGAAAAGACACCATTACAACTCACAGGCTGTTGATCAAGTGTTTTGGGGATTTTTGTGTGTTCGGTCTGGTAACGTTAGGTTGAAACTTGAAAATCCTGAAAGTCCAAGTTGCTTATTTGGCGGAGTTCTCAGTTATGGCTGTGAATGAATTTTTGTCTTGTGCACACACTAAGGCAAGCTGCAGTTTCCCCTGAGCCTGAAGGAATCTGAACCCATCCTTATAAGGCTCATATCTATGTTTACGGAGATGATATCAAAATAAAAACACCAGGATAACGGAGAGCGCTGAGTAGGACACAAACAGCAACTGAGAAAAAGGAGTTTACATTTCTGTTTAAGTGAATCGGAGCCAGAGCGAGTTGGAGCAAAACCATAGACCGTAAATATTAAAAAACGTAGTGACGCCTATTTCCTATGTCGAAATGTATATGTGTGATCGACATGTATCTTATCAAAATGGGCGCGAATAGCTCATCCCGCAAATGCGGGAAAAAACAAAACAAAACGTGTTTGCGCTTGCGTTAGCTGCAAAAGCCACTTTCAGAGCGGCGCCTGTATCATTTGCACGGCTGAAAAAAACATGTTAATTCAAAAGTCCATAATTCCTAAACTGGGCTGGTCCAAAAAAAAATAAAAATACTCCCCTCAGCATTGACACGCATCAAGAGTGCAGCCAACTTTTGGACCAGGCTGTTTTTGAGAGGAAAAAAGGTGCCATAAGATTGCAATGGACAATTATTTTTCCGGTTACATTCCGGTTTCATTGTTGTGGGTGGTTAGCATTGTCCATCTACAGTCGATGCTGTAAATAGGGAAGTGTCTGCTTAGACCACTGCCCCGGCAGAGGACAAAACAGAAGAAAATGGATGGATGTCCCAGTGGTGAAAAGTGTATTTACCGACAGTGTGACCCAGAAGCTGATCCGGTTTGTCCACTCTTTTGTTGAAGAGTTTACATCATGTGTGTTGCTTTCTTGAACAAAGATGTAGTGCATGTTTTTGTCGTGATGAGCTCTTAGCCCTGTTGCTGCAGGCGGTGTTGGCAAACTCTGAGTTATACGGTAAGTGACATTTAACAAACACTGAGAAATTAAAACCGGGGAAATTCAGGTTAATCATTTGCTTGAAGCCTTTTATCGACAGAGTCTAACCCATAGGTAACGCAGGTTCACACTGTGTGTGCGTTCATCTAAAACATTGCATGAATGTATAAAACTGTACAAAAACATAGGAGGCTGAAGCTGCACTAAAACATCTAAACTGCCATGTATTCCATCCATCCATTTTCTTTCGCTTCATTAGTTTCCGAGTCGCGGGGGCAGAAGTCATAGCAGAGACGCTGAGACTTCCAAATCCAGACACTTCCTCCAGCTCGTCCGCCACTTTGCGGAGGAAGACGCAATCTGGCTCAGCTCCTTCTTTATCACATTGGTCTGATACAGCTCTCTCTCTGGTTACTGAAAAAAAAGTATCCAACGGGAAACACCTAAACACTAAACCAAAAGTAAACTGGCTTCTAGCAACAGGCCTCCGGTGGCTTAGACCTCTGACGAGTGCTTTGTCAGGAACACATTACTGAATCGATACCACTGAGATCAGCTCTCAGGAGACTTCTCACAGATACACAACATGAGACTGCAGAGAGAGAACAGTGCTGAAACTAAAGCTTTGAGAAAATATACCTTTACTACTGTTTGACAATGAATTTGCTCAAATCTTCTAAGAACATATGAAATAAACTAATCTACTATTATTATAAAGTCATATTATATCTTCATGCCTTAACTCTATATATGAAGATGTCAATTATAATGAAAAATACAGATCTGTGAAGGAGTTTTTTCCGCAGACACGACCAGTCAAATTAACCACACCAACAGCGCCATTAGCTTTTCCATGTCTCAGCCCTGGTTTAGTGTCCAACAGAAAGGATTGGTGATGATCAGGACACTTTAGCATTCTACAACATGTATGGACATTTTCTTCTGTGTGTGCTTTATATTTTTCATGTGTTTTAACTGTTGATTCTCTGACCTGTGTTGGTTTTGTTAAGTCCTCTGAGATGACTTCTGTTGTGACCTAGGGCTATACAAGAATAAATTGTATTGTATTGTATTGTATAGTGCTGCCCGCAGGTCTAATGGTGTCCAGATGACGACAGCAGGATAAAGTGATTATGGGGTGGGGCTGAGAGCAGCATCTGCAGCATGAGACAGCAACCTCAAACACGTGACCAGTGCAAAGAGCCCTGAAACCACTGACGCCACATTCGTTTTGACACTTTAACCAATCTATTGTGAAAATGGAACGAAACTTTGGAAATGCACGAATTACACATGTGATTTAGGTCATTGAAATCCTAACAGTACAAATCAAAAGGATCAGATTGAATCCTATTGTAGCTGCCCATTTCTCAAACATGGACATAATGAAGCAGAGTGAAGGCTTATAAAAAACATGCACAATGATATAGAAAGTAATGATAATAAAAATAATAATAATGCATTGGTTTTATATTGTGCTTTTCAGACACATGTCATTAATCATTCACTCCAAACACGGTGGTGATAAACTACCACCATAGCCACAGCTGTCCTGGGGCACACTGACAAAAATGAGGCAACCAGTATGTGCCATCAGCCCCTCCGACCACCACAAACAATTTACACACACACCAGAGTCATCTTAGGCAATGTGGTTGCCTAAGGACACAAGGGCAGTTTGCCACTTTACAGCCCTGTGAAGTGCCAGCAGGTCTTGCCCTGTTTCACATGCAGGTTTGGCCAAATTATTTCATAACATATTGACTCAAGCTATGTAAAGTCAGTCAGGCGGATATTGTCTCCAGGATATTTGCGTCCAGGAGCCACGTCAACCGGCTCCTCCCCATGTGGAGAGGTGCTGAGGTTCTACTCCGAGCCTCTTCCAGCCCATCTCTAAGGCAGAACGAAACTAATTTTGGCCTTTCGGTCAGTTCTCAAAGCTCATGACCAGAGTTGAGGGAATCATGAGGCACGTCTCGCCTGTGCCTCATGAGTCTGACAGGACAGGGCAGTTATCACACAACAGGAAGTAGAACTAAGGAAGACACAGGGACAAATAAAACAGGAAATAGACCTAAACCATGACAGGTTTGGCTTGGATTGAACCAAAACTGGGCAAAACGTTAAATCAGAGTATTGTAGGCAGTTTATGACAATTGTTTACTAATAATGTTTTGTGTTCTTTGTTTAGAACAGAATAAATGTGGTTTAAAATGATGGATAAGATGCCATTGGGTATTGACTTCCATTCATTTAAATAGGAAAACCCTCCCTCCCAGAGTTTGAGCCATTCCCAAGCCTGGATAGAAATCACAGAGAATGCAGACAGAAGCAAAGAGTAATTTCTCATGAACTGACCTGAGTATCCCTTTTTTTGAGATGGTCAATTTGAGCGTATTGGACTGAGTCTGTGGATATAGAGAGTTTGTTAGTGCATTAGTGTGTTAGTTTATACTATCAAACATTCACCGACACATTAGTTACAGTACATGAAACTGAAGAGAACAGGAAGCCCGCTCTGAACTGAAAGAGCTGAGTGGAAATTAGTCATGTTTACTGCACGAGAGGAAATACCGCAGCAATGAGGTCTCCAGCATCCCGACCACAGAAGCATTAATGTTGACAGAGACTTTTTAAGATTAACAGTGTCACACATAGCATTAGAAAATATCTTAAAGTTACAAATGCCAGTTCGATTGTATTTTTGTATTCCCTACTTCGAACCAGACTCTTTCAAGGCTCTTTCTGAAATATTGTTTTATGGGGTCATATAGTGTCCTTTAATATCTAACCTCTAGTCACGTATCGATAATCTGCACTGATAAACGTCTATTGTGTGTAGTTATATGAGAGTAGATTTTTATACATACCCCCATATCTTTTTTTTTTCTACTTTTTTCTAACTTGTTTGCACCATATTTCAAAGCGAATTCCTAGTTTTGTCTGTTACTTACAATAGAAATAAAAATAATTCTGATTCTGATTATAAAGTAAGTTATCCGTCATACATAAGATCAGTATTTAATGGGAGTAGATGGAGTTGTTTCTCTTTCACAGACAAGTTTCCAGCTGCAAAACAGACATCCCAAAGGGAAGTAGATTCCCTAAAGTGGGTTTACTAAGTACGAAAGAGAAAGGAGAAGGATAGGGGAGGAATTGGTCAGGGATGAAGTGTTTTTCTGTCTCGCTTTGGCTCATCTTACCTTGGCAACACACTACAGGAGTTTTAGTTTTAGTTTTGTGAGACAGTGATTAGAGGTTAGGAGTAAGGATAATCTGAGATGATCACCACTCATTATAAATACATAGAGTTAAATATTACTTTTGTTTTGTTTGCGGCTCTATAGCAGGTCCATTATTCCCAGACGAGATGATTTAGATTGTAAATATTTTTTTTGATTGGTTGAAGTTTGGTATGAGCAAATTTGTCTTTGGTGGACAACATGGCTCAGTCCAACCTGTTTCAAAAGGACTAAATTCTAACTAAATCATTTGTAAATCTAGAAACCTAGAACGACGATAAAACTCATCTCTGGGAGTATTTTTCCTGATTTGGTCTTGCATCACTGTTCCTCTGCCAAATGCGGCCCAGCATGCACCCTGACACAAGACTTTGATCTTATAAAATGTTATCTCAAGATAACTTTTATAGCAACGGCGCGAGAGATTTTGTTGCAAGTGGTTCTGTTGGTTTAGAATCCAAACCGATCAAATCATCGAGGGACGTAAGCACACTTCTGGCGCTCTTTTTGGGATTTCTGACATTTCCTGGTTGAGTTCTTTGTGGTACGTTTGTTTTGGGTCGTATATCATCGGATATTGCCAGACTATTAAAATGAGCTTCTCTTTGTCGATCGCATGTCCAACAGGAACCAGTGTGTTTCAACCAATAAAAAGGGACGCTGTGAAAAGGGAGACAAGCCGAGCAATTTTTTTCAGTGGTTGGCGTCAACCAATGGGGGAGGGTCCCAGCTCAAAAGTGGCTAAAATGACATGCTTGCAATACCACCCCGGGCCAATGGGGGTGGACCTGGAATAAGAATTAGCCAATGCTAACATATAGCATTAGCTGACCTCTCGAAAACGTCTTTACAGGATGGACCAAAAGTTGGCTCTTGGCCCAAAGCTCCGTTCCACATGTGTGTCAATGCTGAGGGGGGTGAATCTTTTTGGTCCACTCTAATTTACTTGCTGTGAATTTTTGAAGTCTCTCGTTCAAATGAATGGAGTTGCGCCGGCTGACACATGCGCAGCTGTGTTTTTTCCCAATTTTCTTGTGGGCGGGACCACTCGCAGCCATTTTGGATAGCTCCAGTAGAGCACTAGTTTTGGCCCATTAATTAGAGCAGCGGAGATAGGCGTGACTCTGTCCATTAATTTTTAGAGTCTATGGCGTCAACACAGACTGTGGACATCACCTTCTGCATGTCAGGAAAGGCTGATTGAAACATTCAAATCACTTTTTAATCGCTCGTGTCGCTGTATGTCTGGAGGTGTTACGGCAACGCTCGGTGAAGATCATCTGTAAAAGTCGTCAAACCTTTCCGTTTTTATCAACATCATTCTGCATCAGGTGAGCGTGTGTGTGTGTATATGTGTGTGTTTATGTTTGTGTCGGCTGCTTGAACATTGTGGTGGTCCATGGCATTATCATTATTGTGGACACAGATATACAGCATTATGAAGGACATTTGACTAATTCAACATTTTTGGTCCAGTAGCAGATTTACGTTGTTCAAAGACAGAGCTCATAACTTGAAAATAAAACTCTGGTTTGACAGGCTGTAGACTGAAAGCGTCCGTGTGTCTCCAGTGCATGAATGTGGATTTGTTGCTACTTTTGAATGCGCCTATTGTAGATGTAACATGCTTCAGGGTTTTGATCTGACAAAGACATGAAGCAGTGACCGGATCCGCCTCCTCGAATTCTTGGAAGTCCTGTGGTCTGTAGCCAAGTTAAAGGTCTCACATTACGGTTTTTGACTTTTCTCTGCTTTAACCTTTAATCTGTTTTGGCTCGTGCACAAAAGTTTGGCATACCCAAATGTCTTTGCTAATTTAAAAACACATCTTACATCTCACATGCTTGTGTGATGCATCATTTTAAAGCTAGGCCCTTCTAGTTTATGTAAATATACACAGAAATAATGTATGTCATTCCTATTTCACTCTGCATCCTTTGAAGTTTGGAAAAAAAAAAACAGTTTTTTTAGCCTCGCCTAAAAAATTCAATGTATAAATGCCCTAAAAAAGCCTACTTCATTGGAAGAAGAACATTTTCAATGCTAATTTGTTCATTGTGTTGTTGACAACAACTGTGTAAAGTTTCAGACTTCTAAGTTTTATAGTTTTTATGCAGTTTCTCTTTTTTTATCAAGTAGTGCCATTCGGAACCAATTTGGCAAAATTTGTGCCAAATTGTGCCAAACTGCTTTACTAACATTTCACCATCATAAAAAGCATATTTTTTTAGTTTTGGTACTTATAAGTTACAAATCTGTGTGATTTTATTTTACATTTTTTCAAAATTATTTTTTTAGTAGTGTAAATGCATATAAAATATGCGCAGCAGTACTAACAGCGTCTTTACGCACGCTTTTACTGTGAAAATGAAAAGAGTTCCTACAAGTCCCACCCATCAAAAGAAAGCTCTTTTTATTGGCTACTTAGACATGTCAATCATTCAGTGCTAGCACATTGCGCTAGCCATGCTAATCAACAACGGCAAAAATGGACCCCTCTGCAAGTGGATGCGGTTTGTCTTTTTCACAAGGGTCCTGTGGACTAAAACCTGCTCCTTTCTTTTCATGGAACCTCTCTTTTTAAAGCTAAGGACTCAAGGAACACGTGGATATGATGTTTGTGGCTAAACAAAGCTCAAACTTGGTGAAATGTGAAAGAGAAGCCTGAATATTTTTCGGAGCGGTTTTTTTTTTACAACAGAAAAATGCACATTTTTGGATTATTTCTGAAGAATGGATTATACTTTGGGAAATACAAGTGGATATTCTTTTTCACTGAAGACTTACGGAGAGAAAGAGACTAAGCAAGGATGGGGAAAGTCTAATTTGTTGGAGCTGCAGAAGACAAAAGGTAAGAAACTTATACAAACACGATTTATTTTGTGCCCATATTATGCGTTATATCTTTTTAATGCAAAGTCTGATATCGTTTACAATAAGCTTTAAAATGATATATAGCTTGTGGATTATGAAGTTAAAAATACCTCTACTATTGCCAGCAGAAGTATTTTTTTCTCGTTTGCCCCCGCCGCCCCACCCTTGACCCAGAAATTGAGTAAGGGGAAGAAAATGGATGAATGTTTTTTTGGTTCATGTTGACAAATTTATACACTTCTCTGGATTGTAGCCTTGGGCTGATTTGTATCTGTACCACACTCACAAACACACACTCACTCTGAACTATTGGACATGTTTTTAGTGAACTGTGAAACATGAAGAAGAGAAAAATATAACAAGACCTTTAACTCTGTGGACCCTTGTCTCACCCTCACTATTTGGGGTTACATTTGGAGAATGTCCTTTATTAATCAGATTCTCTGTCACTATACTTCTGTCACTATGGGTGAGGTCAGTCCACTCCTTCTACAGTCTATTGTTTTATGAGTATAAACCGACTGCTTTTATCTCGAGCAAACAGATGCGTCATTGAGTTGGTTTCGAAGTAATCTACATTTTCTCATGCATCAAATCTTTCCGCGCATGTGCTGCTCCTCATAGCCTTGAATAATATTTGCACATGTTTTGAGCCCAAAAAGCACATCTGTTCCTCCTTGTTGTATGATATCAATATTTTGGAATCCAGAGAACACCAATCCAAACTAGTTATGACTGCATTGTCTCCTCTTAAAGCTTTGTCCATCCTGAGCCGGGTTTATCATCGGTCAATGAAGCGATGTTGCTGCTAAAAACAATCTCTGTTTGTTCCTTCAACAAAGACATCTTTAATTTTTCCACAGTTCTGTTTACAGAACACAATGAATGCTCTCTTTATGCAGCTGCACAGGTTGAAAATGAAAGGACTTTAATGGGGATAGTTGGAGGTGACTTACCATCAGACTCACGGGGTAGTTGTAGTATTTTATTTACAATTCGTCAATGTTTTTTACTACAAATAAATGATGAGATCTTGATTTTTTTAGTTGATCCCGCCCCCAACGTAATGAGCATCGCGCAATGTCCTATTTGATATGTGTTAGCAGTTCCAAATAATTGGCAACCAATTTATTAGGGTTTCCATGTCCTGCTTCAGAAATGTCAATGTGTTTGTCAATTTAATATTTTATTTGTATCTCTGTATTATACTTTGCGATTGACTGTTTTGTCTTCCTACAAGCCAGATGTTTTATCACTTGTGGTAAAGTCAGCTATGGAAACTGTATTGTTGTGAGATGTTTCCTGCAGGTGGACAGAAAGTGCAATGTGATCCATATGGTTTCCTTTAGATCCATCTGGTCATCTCCAGGTTTGAGGCTCACTTTAAGTGGAAACAAGGAACGGTCTGTTGAAATGAGGGAGAGTCGTTGGTAAAGTCTAGTGTACTATGTGGTTATGCCATGGAACTACCTGGCTAAAGTGAAGTGTACAAAACAGAGCATGCGTACAGATAAGAACGGCAAATGATGAGGTACATTTATATCAGAAGGATCTATACTACGGATGTATATCTCCACCGCTGAGGCCGATTCGATACACATCTCGATACACTACCAGCGGTTCGATACATTAACGATACACTGAAGTCCCTGTCGATACGATGCAATAATTCCTATTCACGATACGATGCGATTCAAAGAGGATTTAATAACGATATGACTGATTTGCAACAGGATTCGGTTTGACATGATGTGATCCTGTTCGATACAGTTAGTATGAGAGTTTATTAGCCCACATCAGGTTTCTTACCTCATTCTGCTTTACTCTATCAATTTGAGGGATGTATTTAATATTTGGTTATGGTTATTAGAATTTGTGAAGCGTCTTTGAGTTCTTGAAAAGCACTATATAAATGGAGCAAACCAAGAAATCCTATTTGAAAAAAACATTATTCAGTATGTACAGAGTATTTATTTATTTGAATCCTTCATTATCTAAAATGCTGTAGGGCTGGATATCTTAAGAGATGAAGTAGACTAACTGCTATAGCAGTAAATTTATCCTGTGTGAGATTAATAAAGTATATCTTATCTTATCATAGCATCAGTTAAGGCCTGGGAGCGGGCAGAGTTAGCTGCTTGAGGCGTGTTTTGACCAAAGAAGTTTGTGATAGACCTACAGCTCGCGTCCTCAACTTTGCGTGTGGCTGGTGCTTCGGTATAATCCAAAGGAGAGGAAGGTGCAGCCGCGGAGGTATCCACGCCGTGTTGTCCTCTCAGATGCGTTGCCAGGTTTGTTGTGCTACCCACGTATTTGATAGGCGGTGCCCGGCATTTCTGCACGCTTGACTTGTTTTTTGGGGGCCATTAAAAATCTCCTTGCCGTTTATATTGTGAGCGTTCATGCTTGTTTTGGACCCGAAGCTTACGTCAGAGCCCGAGGAAGCGATGGTGCATTCAGGTTGCCTCAGAAATATGACAGGGCAGCGAATAGAACAATCGGTTTAACCATGGACTCCACCTATGCAGACAGTCTGGAAGATATGCACCCCAAATTCACACCTAAATTATATCTGATGCGCCATGAATGTATCCGTGTAGTTGCATCGCAGACGTTTGAATCGGACCATCGATGCGAATCGGTGAATCTTCACATCCCTAATCTATACCTCCTTTTACCAGATCATTCTACCTTTCCATAGTGCAGTGGTCGATGAGGCGTCATAGACTTCCTAAACTGTGGGTTTATATCAACTTTCCTCGTCCCGTCTTGAGTAACTACTGTTACGACGAAACATTGCAGACATGAATCATTGCCCGAGTCACGCCGCCCCAAATTCATGGAAACCTGCCACGGTCTCATATTAGGTTTTTGACTTTTCTCTGCTTTAAACATCATTAAAGTGCTATTTGGCTTCATTCACATGTTTCATTGATTCTCTCAAGCTTTAGTTAGAGAGCGATCTCTTTTTCATTCTCGAATTTTGAGTTTTGATGGTGCATCACCCAAATTCTTATCACACATGTGCTTAGGAAGGTCTTTTATTTATTCATTGTTTATTTGGGACAACAGTGGCTCAGTTGGTAGAGCATTGGCCTTTGATCATGTAGGTCATGGGTTTGAGCCCAACACAAAACCTACTCCAAAGAGAAGGTGGTGTCTGCTGTTGTTGTGTCCTTGGGCAAGACACTTTACCCCACTTTGCCTGAAGCCCCTGCTGAGAGATCAAGGCTGTGCTCTCACAGACAGAGCAGCCATCTTCCTGTGGAGGATCAGTGAGGGGCTGGTGCTCTGTGAATTGGGTGCAGCTGTTACTACCACCCCCCGACCTCAGTCAGTCCACTCCTTCAACAGTCTATTGTTTTATGAGCCCAGTATAAATCAACCTCAACAGACGTGAAGAGAAGTCCCCTCGCAGAATTTGTAATCCCAGAGGCTTCACGTGCACCTATTGGCCTCAGGGATTGCTGCTGTTCTTGCGTTGCCCTGAGTTCACCCCTGCACCACGGTGAGGCACACTCTCCAGTGTGAGGACTGCAAACATCGCTACATCCCTAGGCGCTCCGATTTCGCAGGGGGTAATTAGTTTAGGTCTATTATGCAGTTATAGCTTATATATACTGTAGCTAGGGATAAAAACAAAGACTTAAAATACAATATTATGGTTAAGGTCAAGGTGCCCTTTATTCATCCCCGTAGGGCGATTTGTCCATTTGACCCGTCCTAGGGCGTCTATCAGGAGCATTGGTCACTGTAGTACAGCGCCCGAGGAAAAGTCTGATTTTCTGCTTCTTCAGGACTAACAGGGCTGGAGGACTTTTATCTATTGTACATGTTTTTAGTGGTTAGAGAAACTGGAGCACCTGGAAGAAACCTACGTAATTTACAAGGAGAACATGCAAACTCCACTCAAAAAGACTGGATTCAAACCCAATATTAACAGTAAGGCTATGTTAAATCCTTGCTTCACATACAATTCACAGTTGTATCTCCTTTATGACCGTCAATTTATGCTACTGTCACTTTCCTGCACTGCTAAATGTCTATTGCGTGTGTGGACATAGTGCACTTGTAAATAGAAGTATGTTTAAGAATTTTTTTTCTTTTTATTTCATGCATGCCTTATTTTATTTGTAGACTTCTTTGTACTGAGAGCCAATGCAATTTCTCAGTTTGTGACTTCCTGTTACTCACAATGGCAAAACAAAGAATTCTTTTTCTGATAAAAGCTTCTATGAAAACTAAAACCTCTGACGCACATGGACATGCTCTGTACTCGCACACGCTGAGGTCCCTGCTGTTTGTATTTGCTTTTACAGTGTTGTGTGTCTCATTTGTGCGGGTCTCCCTCATACGTGCTTCTGTGTATTAACCAGCAGTGAATATGTTCAAAGCACAAATGTCTACTACAATCCTTTTATACCATAACGCTTACTAGCTGCGTTTCCATTGAGCACCAAATTTCAGAATATCAGAAAATGTCTAATGGAAACAGACATTTCAAATAAATCAAATTTTATCAATAAAAACTTCATGCGCTTAGAATAGGTGGTTTTATGGACGTATCAAAATTAAGTTTGGAAACACTTATTACGATGTAGCCGGATGTCGTTAAAGCCAAAACACAGAAGAAAAAAACAGGAAGTAGCAGGTAGCAGCAGTTTGAGAAAAACAAATGACTCGATACGTTTGGACACTCGAGGAGACCAATTACATTTTAGATTTAATTTGGAAAGTGGGATAAAAAGCATATTTA
The DNA here is from genome assembly GCA_964034765.1 of Knipowitschia caucasica. Taxonomy (NCBI): domain Eukaryota; kingdom Metazoa; phylum Chordata; class Actinopteri; order Gobiiformes; family Gobiidae; genus Knipowitschia; species Knipowitschia caucasica. The sequence goes on from OZ035825.1 coordinate 43,648,767, forward strand.
ATATAAAGCAGCAAAGGAACGCAACCATTTACAAAGACCTGGAAAAAGAAATGAACAAGGCAGGGTACAAAAAGCCTCAAAGTGGAAAGCGCTATTATTATTAATACGTGATCATTAAAAGAAACTGCAGCTAAAGTGGAGGAAAGTGGACAACTCTGTTCAAGTATTTCCTTTTTATGGATGAGATACTGGGCCAGAAACCCATCATCACATCCCAAACACTGCATAGGTAAGTGATTTTAACTTATACTTTTACAGATTGCTAATGCTACCGGCTAGTACTAGTAGTTAGCAGTCAACGCTAGACCAGAGAGAGACTTGAAAGAGAGTAGCGAAAGACCAGAGGGAGAGCAGAGAGAGACTAGAGAGAGAGATCTTCATTAGTCTCTTAATTTGGTTTTGTGATTCATATTGAATGTGTCAGAGTCAGAGCTGGGGACATAACTTTCAAGCTTTCAAACCACAACAATGGAAATGTCTAATACTATCCATGTCTCTACTTCCTGTCTCTAGAACGGTTTGATTCCATCACCGGTTTTCACACGTATCTCTGTCCTTTGTTATGTCTTTAGATCAGATTTCACACAGCCAATCAGCTTTCAGCCCTAAACCTCCAACAGTGACTCACAGGGATCTTTCTTACAAGTACACAAAAGATAAGACGTTTTCTAGAAGTGTCTGTATGTAGATTATTCACACAGGCTTCAGTGTCCATGATACATCTTCTATGAACAGTAATCAAAGTATAGATATGATATTACTGTAGTCAGTGATGAGAGAAAGATAGAGTAGAATAGTTTGACTGTGCTGCTTCCTGTTCTTCTTCTGAAACTAAAACCCGTGACCACAGTTTCATGTGAAGCCGGTCCACGTGAGGTCTGAGCCCACAAGAGCTTTCACAGACTGAGCTCTCACATGCACATGTTCATAAGTAAGTTATAAATACTGCACTTGCCTTGAGATTGGAGTGATGGTGATTCTGGTTTAGAGAACTTCTTCTTTATAAAGAACACAATACACAGGATGATGATGATGATGAAGACGAGTACACCCGAGACAATGGGAATAATGATGACGGCTAACAAAAGAAAACAAAGCATTACACATGAACCCAATCATTTTCCCATAAAAATTGAATTCTTACAACGTTTCTTTTCATCTGATTGATTCGACTCATTCTTTCCAGTGCAGACGGCTGTTATATTCACTGTAGCAGTCTTATTATCCACAGGGTTCTGAGACACACATTTGTACTGGTCGGTGTAGTTCCCCTGTTGGACAGTGAGGGGCAGCACTGCAGAGCTGCTGCTGACCACAGACTGACCTCCTCTGAACCAGCTCAGTGTGGTCTGCTCTGTGTGCTTCACTGAACACTGCAGAGTGACACTGTCAGAGCTCACGTTCACACAGGACACGACTGGACCAGACACCTCCTCTGCAACACACAACAAACACACAACAAACACAATACACACACAACAATCACACAAATGAGGAAAAGTTCATTTCACAATCATGGGATACATCACCTTTAGTTCAGGCTTTAGAGCTGCACAGAATATATCGACAGTCTGAATTGTGATAATGACAGTATAATGTTCATATGGGAATAATTTCACACAACAATCACACAAATGAGGAAAAGTTCATTTCACAATCATGGGATACATCACCTTTAGTTCAGGCTTTAGAGCTGCACAGAAAATATCGACAGTCTGAATTGTGATAATGACAGTATAATGTTCATATGGGAATAATTTCACATTATTTTATGGTTATGTTTGGGTGGCACGGTGGCTGAATGGATAGCACTCCTGCCTCTCAGCAAAAAAGTCTTGGGTTCAAATCCCGGTCGGAACAGGGCCTTTCTGAGTGGAGTTTGCATGTTCTCCTCGTGTCTGCGTAGGTTTCCTCCAGGTGCTCTAGTTTCCCCGCCAACTAAAAACATGTACAATAGGTCTGGCATGCGCCTCCTGTACTGGCCCCACTCCCATCTCTGTGTGGAGTGAGAGACAAATGCCCACAATAGTAAACTGCTTAGTGACTCTGGTCTGTGAAAGGTGCTATATAGAAAAAGATCACTTACTTACTTCAGGAAATTACCTTATACAATGTGGATAAAGTAATGCTGAATAAACCTGTCTCCGCCAAGAGGCCACTTGCGGTACTGCAGCTTAAATCCATGAGGTTTAAGAGATATTCCCACAGATCTCAATGTAAACTAAAACAGCTCGTCCTCAGCTCACAGAGAGCAACAGCTTTAACAAAGGTCAGATTTTGGGGGGAATTTAGTTTCCCTTGTCGCTCTGAACTTTTTTTTCTCCTTTTGGAATCCATCATTTTTTTTCTTTATATCCACATTTTAGTGCAACAAACTCTTCTTGGAAACTGCTGCAGCGGAAGTCAACGAAGGTGAGACGTGTTTTTTATTTTTAAATCTTCGATCTTCGATTTGATTTGAGGAAATCTCAAACATGCAGTTTATGAAAGACAGCCCTGGAATTTAGATGAACTGGAGTAGAATGGAAAGATTTAATATCAGAGAGGATCAAACACCTCATCCACTACAGACTCCAAGCTGTTACAGATGTTAAAGGGAATACATACTAAAATAATACAAATAATAATAATAATAATAATAAAAAATACGATTAACATTCAACAAAATGTGTCATCATAGAAAACATGTTTGTTCTTTTGACCATAAATAGCTTCACACACAAACTATGAATTGTTACTTTTTTTCCTCTTCAATACGACCAGGACTGTGGGACAAATTAATCTTCTCTTAAAATAAACCCGAAACTAATCAAATGAAGTTAATTGCAATATCATTAATTGTCAACCCTAACACTGTAATTATTTTATGTTTAAAAACCTGGTGTAATGTCCATCCATCCATCCATTTTCTTCCGCTTTATCCGTTGCCGGGTCGCGGGGGCAGCAGTCTAAGCAGAGACGCCCAGACTTCCCTATCCACACACACTTCCTCCAGCTCGTCCGGGGGGACCCCAAGGCGTTCCCAGGCCAGCTGAGAGACATCGTCTCTCCAGCGTGTCCTGGGTCTTCCCCGGGGCCTCCTCCCGGTGGGACGTGCCCGGAACACCTCCCCAGGAAGGCGTGTAATGTTTTAAATCAAATAAAAAGATGCAGATATGATAAATATTAATGCACAAATTAAAGTAAGTTTCAGAAAGTCCTAAGTAGCTCTGAAACAGTTGTTTTGCGTTTCACATCTGTTATTTTTCTTGCAGAGAGGATCCACAGGAGGAATGCTATTTTTATTTTTAATACTAATGAAGCATTCAGCATTTCACTCTGAACCAGAGCAGAGAAAATGGTCTGAACCAAGCGGCCCCTCCACCTCTGCTGCTGTGACCTAAAGTGCTGCTGCTTTACTTTTGTTAATAACTTTTAGAAAGATGTATTCATTTGTTTGTTTGGATGGATGTGTTTCTGGTGCTGGAGCTGAATGTCTCCTACAGGATCAATAAAATATCTATTTATCTAATTATCCCCAAATTAAAATCAGAATGTGTCCCCTCTTGAAAAATTATTCACTAGTTTTCATGAGCATGTAATTATTTGTCACATTTTTAGATCAGCTTTCTCAGACAGATAGTGAATAAAAGCCCGAGGCCCAAAGCATCAAATAGTGACTTACAGGGATTTTTTATTGAAATTAATCCATTTGTTCATTTATTTCCACACAATTGCAAGTGGGAAATTAATACAAAAGATTATCGCAGTAAGCTCTACTCCTGCAGGGATCTTGCCAGTGCTTTCTGATATTCATATTTTTGAGTTGTTTCAATTAATTGTCAATCAACAATCATGTCCAACTGTTGATGCTGCGATTGGTCAGAACCGGAGCTGGAGGTTTTTGCCTACTGTTTAAATATGTGGAAACCGGCGCACCTGGAGGAAACGCAGACGAGAGGAGAATATGCAAACCTCGACTCAGAAAGACCCGGTTCTGACTTGGATGGCAAACCAAAGCTGTGGTACGAAAATGTTCTATCATTAGACAGAAATTACAGGGTTCACCACAACAACAATACAAAAGAGCAGAATATCATTAACACTTCAGAAAACCTTTAACATACACAAATATCAACAGTTTAACTTTAGTACTTTCGGGTTTGTTTGCTACTTTAGGTTTGACTCTTTTCAAATGAAACAAAGATGAAATAATGAAAGAAAAAGATCAAAGTAAAAGTCAGAGCTGGTATAAGTCTGAACAGACACAGATTTAAGAATAATTGTACTCACCGAACACTTTGAGGTCATAGTATTTGAAAAACACATTCCCTTTTTTGGAGTCGATGGAATAAACTCCAGAATCTTTTTTCTGCAGATCTGAGAGAGTGAAGAGTCCAGTGCTTTTGTTCCAGTGAAGTCTGTTTGTGTAAATGTCTTCATGAATCTGAAATTCACCATTAAAAACAGCAGCAATAGTTTTTGGTACAAATAAAATAGATCCTATCTCCTTCACAGAGTCTGGAAAAGTGACGGATCGTCCCACAACAGCTGTTAGATTAACTCTCACGTCTCCATCACATTGGACCAAAACTGTGAAAACATCAAAATATATAAAAACACTCAAATGTAACTATTCCTGTTTAACATCTACATTCAATTCTGACCACAATGAACCCTGGACCTGGATACAATTACACACATGTTTTATGTTTTAATTTTTTAATTAGAGAACTTTTGTGAGAACTGAAGCTTTCACGTAATAGTGACATCACTTTAATTAGCAGCAATTTAAACAAGTGACATATAATTTAGCACAGTGTTGTTCTAATCCAATCAATTTTATAGCACATTTTATAAAACAGGTTTCCAAAGAGCTGCACAGAGATAAAAGATAAAAGTTTAAGATAAATGTTTGAAATAAATAGTTAAATAGAATAAGTAAAACACCAATTAACACTAATTAAAATAAAATAGTATTAGGGGTAGTTATTGCTATGGTGGTACTGTATATATGACTGAAAGAAAACCTAGGTTTGGTATGGGAGCTTGTGGGAATGAAGACACGGAGAAAAGTATATAAATAATAAATTGTAGTGACAAAAAATGTTGTAGACGGACAAAAATAGATCGATACATGTTTTTGTACATGAAACGGGTCTGGAAAGAAACAGACAAATAAAAGGGACCTTTTCAAACCTTTATGGTTTGAGTTCAGTTCACTGTTTGCTTTAAGGCAGAGTTCAGTTGTTTTTTTCAACTACTTTTTGTCTAAGGTACTCAGTTTTGTTCAAAAAAGTTCAAAGAAGAATAATCCGTATGGAAAAAAAAAAAAACCAATAATCCAAATAGGGGTGTCCTAGCCCCTTGTAAATCCGCCATGCTCCACCAGAGGCGTTTGGCTTCACTAACGGAAAGTGAGTGGCCTGTAAATCCTGAGGCTTTGCCAAACATTGTGACCAATCACAGCGGACCAGTGGCCCCCGCTTTCGTGTGAAAAGCTGAGTTAGCACAACAAGAGGCGGAGGCTAACTTGAAGCTTCCTCGTCTTCGTCACCGGTAGCTGCTTACACAGGAAAACATCCATCCAAAAGAAAGTCCTGTTCCTCCACGCTTCCCCGTTCTATCATTCTATGGTCACACCATCCACGCTCAAATGTACGATACATGCATATATCCATATTGGGAGACGCTAGCTCCGTAAACAACAGTGGGTTTGCGGTAATGGGGGGGGGGTTAGCTTCGTGGGTACGGGGAGGGGAGGAGAAAGAGCGAGGCCAGCGAGTCCGCTGCTTCAAAATCCCAAAGTCAGTTAGTGCAGCTTTAATTTAATTAGATAGCAACTGGATCCAGCCTATCAGTTTGTTTTTGTATACTAATCTAGCATGTCATTCATTTTTATCGGACCCATCTAGTCTCTACAGGGCTTTAGGCAACAGGCAGCCGCTAAAAGTTTTTTTACTTCTTTCATGTTCTATAAAATACAATTTCAGAGAGATGGAAAGACTTTACGTTGAACTTTTTATTAAAAGCTGCAGTAAGCGATTTTGTTAGCTTAGCCGTAGCACCAACTCCAAACCACTCCCCCCTCCCCTCCACCAAACCAAACATCCAGCATTTTCTTTTCTTTGTCACTGTAGGAGACAGATCAGGGTTCACTGGGTGTGTATGTGGTTCGTGTGTGTGTGTGTGTGGCTCCACAGCAGGGGGCGGGGCTCACGGGGCAGGTGCGCGTGCACGAGCAGGGGTAAAAGTGTGCGTGTATCTGTCAGGCGAGTGATGAGTCAGGGCTGAGTGGGTAGCCGTATTTTTTGTTGACCGTTCGTTCGTTTGTTTGCCTTTTACCTCTTCTTTTGCTCACATCAGGTTCTATGTTACAGTTCAACAGTTTATCATTTTTCCATATTTTGTTTGTTGCACCTTTTTAAGTCAATAAATCACTTTAAAACGCAATACCAGGATCAAGGATTTTTTAGCATAGGCTTCAATACGCGTCATCACATTACAGGACCCACTCTGACCGGCTCAGCGGCTCAGGTCTGCAGGAAGCCGCAACAGTCACAACAGGGAGAGTGGACGGCAAATGTGAAATTGGCATTTTCTGTTCAGCCATTTAAGGTTTCAGAAAATCCAATAACTCCGGTGCGCCAAATCCCATTGGTTCGTTGGGGATGAACGAATCCCATTGGCTAATTTTTATCGGTCCGCGCCAAAATATTGTTTATCTGGTCAATTCTGTTACTCTTTGAAAAAACACAAGATAACTCAACTACTTATAGGGTTTTGGGACATTTTCCCACAATACTTAGAAAAATGCGTCTGGAAAAAAATCCCTGACTGCATCTTTAATGGCTGTATCAGTTTCAGTTGTTCTGCCACACGATCTTTCCAATGAAATTAGGGAACCACAGCTCAAAAGAGGTTGGGGACCACTGGTTTAGCACCAGAAGTAGAAACGGACTTCAATAATAATGTCACGCCTTTCTCTAAACCAAGTTAAAGTATTACACTACAGAAAAGCAGTTCCCAGTTTATTTCATAATTACTAATCAGCAAGTGAATCACATCAATGTACGCGAAATATTCTAACGACGTCAGCTTGATGTTTGGGGCATATGCACAAATACACGTACCTGTGAAAAGTACATTGAAAAACTGCTCAAATGAACTACAACTACAACCATTATATAATACCGAGAGAACGACAACAAAGGCACGCTCAAAGGGGAACACGAAGGCAGGGTTTAGACCGTCGTCAGAAAGGTTAGTTTTACACTACTAATGTAAAACAGGATGTACCCAGTCTGTTTTACATACGTTTTTTTATCTCTTTTTAAAGTATGGAAGAAGAAGAACCCAGATGCAGCGGTCCATATGACTCAGACCATGGACAACACAGTTTTTACGCATCTATCTTTAATTCTATGTCTTCCAGAAGTAGTCCGCTTTTTCAATGGTGACGTAAGGTTCTGTACCAACGCCCTGGCTACGATATTTACGATTACGCCAAAGATACCCCAAAAACAAGTGCATACACGAACGTAAAACTTACCGTAAGCGAGACACAATGCGATATAATATAATCCCATCTTGGGTCCGCATCTCTTCTCCTCATCTACTCAGACTGAAGTACAGGAGCCCGCCCATGCACTCTGCTTTCATGTTTCCCCGCGGTTATGGTTCAGTGGCGGAGCCAGAGGGGTAGCCAGGGTGGCCACTGCCACCTCTAAAAATACCCTTGCCATCCCCAGTGCCCCCCTCGGAAGACGGCAATGTAATATTGTTAATCTTGAGAATCTTCCGCACTTTTTCTGCCAAAAACTAAACATTCCCACGGTTTCTCCCGTCTGTGAACGCACCCTGACTCCGGAGGGTGCTGTATGCTAATGTTTTGGGTTGTTGGACTCACATGTGCCCAAGTCGTGATGAAAACAAAGGGGTAAGTTAGCAACGCAGAGCCAACCGTTTACATTTGACACAAAGTATAGACACACGTACTGCAGCGCATTACTTGTTCAGTTTAGTACTTTTAGTGTGTGTGTGTGTGAGTGCCTGTATGCGCGCCTGTGTGCGTGTGTCTGCGTGCCTGTGTGCGTGCCTGCATGTGTGCGTGTGTGTCTGCGTGCCTGTGTGTGCCAGTGTGTGTCTGCGTGCCTGTGTGTGTCTGCGTGCCTGTGTGTGCCAGTGTGTGTCTGCGTGCCTACGTGTGCGTGCCTGCGTTTGTGTGCGGGTGTGCATGCGTGTGTATTCTCCATTATTAATTGCCCATCGTATCATCGCCCTCTTCCCTTTAGTGTAAACATTAAATGAAAAGGAGGAGACATTGCCTCTTTTTTTGTCAAGAAAAGGCCTGTAGATCAGGATGATGAAACCTCACCTGAAGGTCAGACTCGGAGGCAGTATGTTTTGAGATGATGAGGAATTTGTTGTGTTGTATTAAAATATAGCTTACATTATTCAGTTTCAGAGAATGAGAGGGAGTCACAGACAGGTGCAGGATCGTCTATTGGCAGAATTATAGAGGCGTTTTTTCACACAAACAAAAAAAAAAACAAACAAAAGAAGCTAAGATTACGGATGGAGTGCAGTCGCTTGACCCCAAAATATTTTTTAAAGAAGATCCCCTGTTTTCATTTGGCAGAACCTTTCAGTCAGATATAGAGGACGAGGTATGAGGTACGTCAAACTAGGTGGATTCTTGGGAGAAAAAAATGGATTAGAGAGTGCCTATTGGACTTCCTTGTCCTTTTGGAACGTTTAAAAAGTGTTTCATGAGCTTTTGAGGCTTGCAAAGATCTTTTTAATACCTGTCAGTACTGCGTTTTGTGAAAGAAGTTTCTCTGCCCTAAAACTTATTAAAAACCATCTCAGAACTATGGCAGATGACTGAGTCATCTTGGTATCCTCAGTGTAGAGTCAAGGAGGGCTCAGGACTCAATATGGATGAGTTTGTCAATATCTTTGCTGCTTTACACCAGAACCGCAGGAATTTGCTAAATTTGTTAAAAGAAAAATGAAATGCAATGTTTGAATGATGTCATTTTGTACTTTTTTTGTTCAGACTACTGTTTAAATACGCTTTTTTTCTTCGTAGTTTCCAAGTGTGCTCTCAGTTCACTTTATATAAAGAATAAACATAAGATTAAGATTAAAATGTATCGTTTAGCCAGTTTTTGTGTGAAATAAAATTTCTGAATAGTATGAATGTGGACCCCTTAAAAAAAACCTTGCCACCCTCTGTTTAAAAGTCTGGCTCCGCCACTGTTATGGTTAGCACCTCACCACGTACACTATTTCCTTTACTATTTCTTGTTAGCATGTATTTGTGTGTGTTAGAACTTCAACTCAGGTCTAAGCGCTAAATACAGACCCTAAGCAAGTCACAAAAAAACATTTCGCGTCTGCAAGCGATGAACCGCGGAGCTACGCAGTTTCAGGAGCAAAACAATAACATCTATCAGTAACCTCTGTATCAAATATAACGAACAACTCTGTACCCTCCCTCCCTGGCACTTGTAAAGCCCATTTAAGGACTTCTGAAACAATGTCGCCTGCGCCTGATGTCTGTGGTCCACTATGTGCAAATAAAGACCTACAAGTCGAATGATTGTTCTGCTTTGATCGCATTTCTGTCTCCACCAGTGATGCAACAAATATTTATCTTGAGCCAACATGTTCCAGCACCTCTACGCCGAAGGCACTGTGTAGAACTATGAAATGAATGAAAACAACACACAGCCTGAGAAGAACAACAACCAACAAGTGCAGCCACTAAATGCAACTGTGCAAATGTCAACAACAAAACTAGATCCAACACAATCTGCTACAACTACGTGGATGTAAAATGCATCTTGTCTGTCTGAACAGTCTGAGAAACGCAGAGCTGCAAAGTGAGATTGTTTGGAAAGCTGCCAGAACTTTCTCCATAAATGAAAACAACCGTAAACTGAAAAGAATAACTGTCACCAATGAAAACAGTCATAATTAAATGAAATATAAAAACACAACCAAGACAATGTGGAACAATAAAATGATAAAGATGTCGATGGAAAGTTTAAGGACTGTCCTTTTGACAATTGTGGGATTCAAGAAGTGATTTAAAGAAGTGAAGTCATGGGTTTGTGGCTATTGTGTCGTGTCATCAGGGTATTGTGAGATTTCATAACACTTTTAAGCAACTTTTGTTAAAGTTAAACTCATCATTCTATCAATGTGCAGAAGCCAGTACTTTTCCCTTGTTTTGTCTATCTGAAGGCCAAGCTACATGGCACCGTGGCAGCTGCTGATTGGAGGTCTCCATGCCACCGCTCTGTATAATACACTTGCATTCTGTTGTTTGTGTTGTTCGTGCTGTCTCTACCATCGACAATAACACATGTCTTCTGTCTGAATTAAAGACGCGATCCCAGACTTTGTCATCGTCTTCAGTATTTTACAGAATTCCACCAGTGTCTGTGATCCACAAACTGTGATAACAAGTAATAAAGATCCCTTTGTCTCATGAGTTGTGTTCGAAACCCATTGATGTCATCTCCACATGACCTCATTTCACAGCATTCAGATCTGAGGCCAGAGCTCTGTTGTGTCTCAATAAACTTAATTTTACAAGAAACCTGTGGTCTATCATCCTTCTCCACACCAAACTCGTGACTAGAAGAAGGAACCGATGCAGTAGCCTTATCACCTTGTGCAGGTGGTTCCAAAGCCTGAGGAGCCCAGACAAGAAGGCTCTCGGTAGGAGGACAAAAGACCTTTCATCCTCAACCTTGGAACGGCCAACAGAGACCTAAACAAGCTTTAAAAGGGATTAATTAAATCTTAAAATAGGTTCTAAAACACTCAGGGCGCCAGGGGAGGGATGCTAGAACAGGAATGATGTGCTCCTTCTGTTTAAACCAGTGAAAATTCTGGCTGCTGTGTTCTGAACCAGTTGGAGGTGGAAGAGAGATTTGTCCAGACCAGAGACCTGAGAGGAGGGGGTTACAGTAATTGAGGCGATAGAAGATGAGACTCATTTAATATCAAAACAGTTATTGGTCACTCATTCTCACCAAAGTACAAATGGTGAGAATTACCATTTAAAGCCCTGTTTTTGCTTTCTGGAAATCTGTATGTTTAAAGTCAGCCAAAGGCGTCGTGGAAAACGCACAGTGGAAGAGGTGAGGTGCGATTGTGGTAGCTGCACTTGTTTAATCCAGTCTCAGTAATTCTATTCAACTTTTTTAAAAACATATATTAAAGATGCATTATTGTTTGTCAAAAAGCTTATTTTGCATAATATTACTTTTAATAGTAATAAGATAATTGGCAACAATCACGTCTTCCATATTTTATTTATTTCATGGGGATCGTTGGTGCAAAACAACCCTGACTTGTTAATCTAGTTTAGACACCATGATAGTTCACTTACACACACACACACACACACACACACACACACACGCACGCACGCACGCACGCACGCACACGCACGCACACACACACACACACACACACACACACACACACACACACACACACACACACACACACACACACACACACACACACACACACACACACACACCATGGGCCATGGGTCATTTACTGCCGTTGTTATCTTTGACAGACCAACGGACGCCAAAATCCTCCTTCATACCCTTCAGACCAAACAAACAAACAGAGTAAATCACTGGGATGCTCCATGGGTATGAGGTTTGCGAAATAAAAAATAACAAATGTCCATTCAAAATAAATCAAAAGGTTTATTTGTTCAACTTTTCAGGCAAACAACAAAAATGCTAGTAAAAAAGTGATAAAAATAAATAAATAAAAGATAAACAAAATAAACAAACAAAATTTTAGCATATGCGAGTAATCTTCCGTCCCTCAAAGCAAGCTAACATATCAAAGTGAATTAGGTTCATAAACAATTATCTTACATAAAACAGGTGCTAACAACATAAACATACAGGCAGAGATGTTCCCTTAAACCCACGGTGTAGATAAATACACTAAAAACGAGCAGATACATGTAGTATCCAACGCGTCCACAAGAGGGCGGCACAACACCGCGTACCCTTATGAGACACAGCAGTGGGAATCCAGGTCACTGTATAGAAAATATGCTGGAGAAATGCCTGCTACTTTGGTAATTTTTTATTTAGATACACATTAAGCATAAGACAAGAATCTATCATTATACCACGTTGTGTGTTCCCAGAATAGAGAGATTCAACAAACATCATTAAAACACTTGAACTGTTGTACAGATAAACAGTTAAACAGTGTTTTAAATGAAAGATATGAATCTCTATTATCTCTAAAGTTGATCTAATCATGTTTTAATGCATAATAACGCTGCACATTTACTTGTGTCTCTTGTCTCCACAGATTGGAAGCAGTGGCTGTTCCTATGTTTTTGTTATTTGTCGCAGTGATCATTTATGTGACTGTGATAGATGTGACGACTGAAAGAAAAAGAAAAAGAGAGAAGCCCAATATTGAACCTTGTGGTAGTACGTCTGTAATCTCTTTTAGGTCTGATTTGCAGTTTTGAATTTGTACATATTGTTGTCTGTTGGTCAGATCCAGTTTTTGATCCAGTTGTTTGCAGTCGCTCTGATTCCATAACGCTTAATAGCTTTTAAATTAGCATGTGATGGTTAATATCAAAAGCCTTTTTTAAGTCTACAAATACTCCCACTGCGTACTCTTTGTTTTCTATAGTTGTAGTGATACATGTATTTTCAACCATTTCCATTATTGCCATTTCTGTTGATCTATTTTTTCTAAATCCACATTGATTATCTGTTAATATATTATATTTATCAAGAACATTTGTTAGCCTTTGTTCATTGAGCTTTAAGTATTTTTGAACAATGTGATAAAAGTAAATAGGTCTGTAATTGGAAAATCTGTGCCTGTCCCCACCTTTGATATTGTCATTTTGTCTGGAAACAGGCCTGATTGTAGGGACACATTATAGATATTCTATAATTAATCATCACCATATTGTGGATAGATGGCAAAAAGAACAAAGGAATCGAAGGTAGAAGAGGTGGTTGGCTTAGAGCAGGAGGTACTAAACATTGTTAGAATGTTCAAGAATAAAACCTCAACAGATCATAATGATATAGACATTAAAACTGTAAAAGAAATGATTAGTCATATATATTGCCTTAGTGCTCTCTGTATCTGCTCCGTGACCCCTCGTATGTATGGTATGGTGACTATGTCTTTGTGTTCGTTGTGTTTGTGTGAGTTTAAGCAATCACGGAGACGAGGGGGCTTTCACCTTGGCTCACACTTTGGATTCACTTCTCCAGAGACCACAATATGGCAGGGGATGCGGTCAGTCTGACGGATCTGTGAGATCTGTCAGACTGACCGCATCCTGCAACAACAGCTGATATGCGTCACACCAACACTTGACACCTCTGATGAAGTGTACTGCCCAAACCTGTGGTATTTAGGGACAGTCCCAATACCCACACTGCACCCTACGCCCTCCTATGAAGTGTGCATGTGTCTGAAGTGCACGCAAGGGTTGGAGTGCGCAGGTTACAAGCGTGCACAAAAGGCGGAATTGGGACAGTGCACACTGAGTGCAGGTTACGTCATCGACTCGTCAAGAGATGGTCATTTTCAGACCTAAACTTTATAAACATTAAAGGTAATTTTGTCTGACCCTTTGGGAAACAAAATGAATTGCTTCACACACGTTAAAATACATGTATATTAGTTGTTTTTAATTAGAGATAGCTGTATAATTTTAAGTTAAATGTGGGTAACTAACTATCTGGTCAGTTTTTATACATTCTAAGATTATTGTACTAAGTGTAAAGTTTAAATTGAATGTTATATAAACGCTTGGTTTAAAAAGTTATTAAATTGTTAAAACACAATGTCCGTAATTCTTCATCAGACGTTTATGCTTCTTTCCAAGTAACAGCAAAACTTATTTACACACATACTGCATATATATTTCAAAATGTATATTTAAATGCATTTTCCCGACGTTTTGGTGTGTACCGCAAAGAATTATGGGCAATATCCTTCGCCAGAGTGCGCATTGATGCAGGCTACGGCGAAGTGTGGATCAGGGGCGCAAAGGGGGCGGGGCCAAAGACCTCCCTGGAGAATTGGGACACCCTACGAACTCGCACCCTTTATCGGGAACGCGCAAATGAGGGGCGCGAGGGTGGAAGTGCGAGTATTGGGACGGGGCCTTAAAGTGGTTCTCACCCCCGCTCCTCGGAGCTTACGTCACTCACATTTCCTGTTCAAATCTTCCTCTAAATGGGCGTAGCCTGGAGGACTAAAGGGGGCGTGAACGAGACTGGGCCGTTTACATTGCTCTGGGCGGGGGGCTGCTGACGTCAGGTCTTGCTTCAGACGTCAGGTCTTGCTTCAGACGTCAGGTCTTGCTGCCGCGCCAGTGTTGGCGCCAGATTCAAAATTCAAATGTAGTTATACAGGTCGCCAGCAGATGGCGCCTCACAGACGGTTTTAGGCAGAAAGTTTAACTTTCAACTAATTTGCACCAAAGTGACAAAATTATGACCAGGATATGTAGACAACACTATTGGACACTCATTTATACCGTTTATCAGCAAAAAAAAGTGGATTTGAGGGTGAGTTGTCCTTTAAGCAGTACTAGCTTTTTTTGCTTTTTTGTCTTTTAAAAGAACTTTTAAAGCCGGGTCAGAAATGTTTCAAATGCGCCGTTTGGGTCATTTTTTGTAAACACCTCATCCCATGTTTCCAGCATTTGGATTTTCTTGTCTAGATCCACAATGGTTTGCTGCTTAGCTACCTTGCTTAGTTCCTCCGACATGAAGTTGAGAGACTTTTTAGTTTCGTCCATCTTGTCTTGTTTGGCCTTGAGTGGTATTTCTTTACGTAATTCGTTTAAATTGTTCAAGTCATTGGATTTATAAAGTTACACCATTAAAAACGCATTTGTTATATTTGGTACGGAGCCGACTGATGTGATTGTTTTGCTCCTGAAATTAAGGTTTTTTTTAGGGTCTGTATTCAGCTCTTGGACTGGAGCTGAAGTTCTAACACTCACAAATACATGCTAACAAGAAATATTAAAGGAAATAGTGTATGTAGGTGAGGTGCTAACCCTAACCGCAGGGGGACATGAAAGCAGAGTGCATGGGCGGGCTGTACTTCAGTCTGAGTAGCTGCAGAAGAGACCCAACATGGAAGTATATGTAGCATTGTGTTTCGCTTACGGTAAGTTTTACGTTTTATGCACTTGTTGTCTTTGGCGTAATCGTAAATATTGTAGCCAGGGCGTTGTTACAGAATCTTACGTCATCCTTGAAAGCGGACTACTTCTGGAAGACATAGAATTAAAGATAGATGTGTAAAAACTGTGTTGTCCATGGTCTGAGTCATATGGACCGCTGCATCTGGGTTCTTCTTCTTCCATACTTTTGAAGAGACAAAAAACAACAAATGTAAACATCATTGACTAGGTCCCACCTGCTGCCTTCTGCTCCTCTTTGAGCGTGTTTAGCACCTTTGTTGTTGTAATGCGCTCTCGCCATTAAGTGTAAGCTCAGTGTATTGACCCCGTGCATGTGACGTCCCAGCCACGCACATTCTCCATGACAGACAAGTCATTGTTTACTTGACCAAAACAACCTTTTTCACCAAATAACAGCCAAATCTGTGATATTGTGCAGTGCGGTTGGTTGTACTAACAGGCGAGGACATAAGCCAAATGTGTCTTATTATCTGATACCTGCTCCTGATGAAGACAGAAGACGAAGATGGCGGAAATCAACCAAAAAGACTCCAGAATTTCACACTTTTTACAAGATAAATCAATCACAATTTTTTTTAAATTTTCTTTCCATTCATTTATTTGGAGGACAATGACACAACGATGTCAAACATGTGCTTTTACTTCTTTCCTGCGCTGCAACATTGACATTTCCTCACTGTGGCACGAATAAAAGATCTTATTTTAGACCGAAGTTGCGTTTTTCATCATTTTCCTCTCCGTCAATATGTATCATGTTTGGCTGTAGACAAATGCTACCAGCAAAATGTACATTTAAATCTGCTCCAGTGTGAGGGGATACATTGTTAACAGCATAATGATAAAGACCATGTGGGGTGAACTCGGGCAAAATTGTACATTTCATTTTATCGATAAAATTGACTGTGGGGAGAAGGTACGGGTCAACATCCAAATCGCTGATCCTTAACTTCTCCAAGATGTCCTTCTTTCACCAAAACGTAATCGAACATGTGCTTGAAGAGGCCACTTCTCGATTCAGGAGTCTCAGTTTTTAAGAGTTGTGTCTGTTTTGCTCTCCCGCAATCCTAGTTTCTATTACTTCCGGCGTAAGCTCATGCACAATCACGTGACTGGATGACGTCGATGCATCTGGTCAATACTCGCGCGGCGCATAGCTTACGGTGGTGGCGTGACGTCACTTGACCAACGCAAGGATCACCGACCCTTGCGTAACCCCCCCTGCTCCCTCGAAATGTTTAAGGTCCACTGTGATTGGCCCGTGTGTGATTACTTTTTAGATGGAAGCATGGAGCGGCTTCGTGCTTTGAAGGGACCAAAGGAAAAGCAGTTTGGGCTCATGGCTCAGAGCCTGATATACAGGAGACTGTGGACTAGAGTTCTGTTGCACATCCAACTTATAAACTGTTCAGTTGTTTCTTTTGCACTGTTTCTGTAGCTTATCGCGTCTGTTCCTCCTGCACTTGTAAATCGTTAATGTTTGTCTCAGATACCACTTGTTTTGCTGTTTGTGCTGAATACAATTTAATAATAACTATGTTTTCAACAAGAACTGTGTCTTTATTCACAGCATCACAGTTAAATGAGTTATGAAACAGTCCATAGATAGAACAGTCACATAAACCTACAGTAGAAACACATGTAATGATCTCAAACTGCTTGGTTCACCATTGTTTTGTTCTGAGGAGGAGACAGTAGCAGCGTAAATGGGACCGCTTTGGTTTCTCAGGCAGCTCCTGTGAGATCGCCATCATGTGGTTGTGTGTGGGATTACAACATTCTCCTCAAATCTACGCAGGGGGAACGCGCTTGAGTGTACGAGCAACTGTGGTTACGTAGGTCCAACGCCACCGTAACCAGCGCCGCGCGATTATACAGGCCTATAGTTTTATATCATGCTGTTGTTAGAATATTTCTCATACATTGATGTGAAATATTGTTATGATTCAGTTGCAGTTTAGTGAATATGAAACAAACTGGAAACTGCTTTTTTGTAGTAAAATACTTCTGCTGACTGCTGAACCACTGGTCCCCTCCCTTTTTGAGCTGTGATTCCTCCATGCTATTTATCTATCAACGTTATAGAAAAATTATAGAAAATACAAAAAAGTATTTCTAATCTTTTCACGTTATTTTGACCAATAAGGTTGAAAAACACTGTGCTAAACTATTGCTCTCTTGAATATATTTAAAACATATGTCACTTGCTTAAATTGTTGCTACTATTACATGAAAGTTTCAGTTCTCACAAAAGTTACCTCTAAATAAAAAAAAGAAAAATAAAATAAAATTGTTTCCAGGTCTAGGGTTCATTGTGGTCAGAATTGAATGTAGATGTTAAACAGGAATAGTTACATTTGAGTGTTTTTATATATTTTTATGTTTTCACAGTTTTGGTCCAATGTGATGGAGACGTGAGAGTTAATCTAACAGCTGTTGTGGGACGATCCGTCACTTTTCCAGACTCTGTGAAGGAGAAAGGATATATTTCATTTGGACCAAAACCTATTGCTGCTGTTTTTAATGGTGAATTTGAGATTGATGAAGACATTTACACAAACAGACTTCACTGGAACAAAAGCACTGGACTCTTCACTCTCTCAGATCTGCAGAAAAGTGATTCTGGAGTTTATTCCATCGACTCCAAAAAAGGGAATGTGTTTTTCAAACTTTATGACCTCAAAGTGTTCGGTGAGTACAATTATTCTTAAATCTGTGTCTGTTCAGACTTGTACCAGCTCTGACTCTGAGTTTACTTTGATCTTTTTCTTTCATTATTTCATCATTATGAGTTAAACTGATAATATTTGTGTATTTTTGAGGTTTTATAAGTGGTGATAATGATCTTCAGGTTTTATTCCAGGTTTTAAAACATTATTGAATAATTGAAGGTCTAAATTTACAATTTACAAAACAATTAAAAAATAAGGCAATTAACTGCAATTTATAATTAGTTATTTTTTATTGATTCCTGGCCCTAATGATGAGGCAAAAACACTCATTATTAGGACTTGTCTAAAGCCATTTATTGTCAAAATAAGAAAATGTTTTCTATTTTATATAATAGTGACTCAATAGTATGTATTGTTATTATTATTATTATTATTATTATTATTATTATAACAACAGTGTGTATTCCCTTTAACATCTGTGACAGCAGTCTTTAGTGGGTGAGGTTCTTCATTCTCTGATATTTAATCTGTCCATTCTCCTAAATTCCAGGGCTGTCTTTCATGAACTTCATGTTTCAGATTGAATTAAAGATGTTATAATTTAAAAATAGAAAACATGTCTCACCTTCGTTGTTGACGTCCGCTGCAGCAGTTTCCAGTGTTAAACCTACAGTCTATGGTTAAACCGAGGCAAACATGTGGTTTCTTCTGACTCCTTTATTTTAGAGCAAAATAAAAACCATTGCAGTTTATTTTGTGAAGAAAAAATGACATGTAGTTTTTATCATTGAATAGATTCATGGATACAGAATATTGTGCTGTTTTCTATCCTGCTGATCAGAGCGGAGCTAGAGCAGGACGAGAGCGAGCAGAGTTTGTTGCACTAAAATGTGGATAAAGACAAAACCATGGATTCCAAAAGAAAGAAAAAGTTCAGGACGACAAGGGAAACTAAAATCCCCCCAAATCTGACCTTTGTTAAAGCTGTAGGTCTCTGTGAGCTGAGGACGACCTGTTTTAGTTTACATTGTGTTTTAAGCTGCAGTACCGCAGCTGGCCTCTTGGTGGAGACAGGTTTAAGCAGCATTACTCTATCCACTTAATATAACACATGCACTGTCGTTTCCTGAACCATAAAATAATGTGAAATTATTTCCATATGAACATTATACTGTCATGATCACAATTCAGACACCGTCGACATTTTCTGTGCAGCTCTAAAGCCTGAACTAGAGGTGACTCATCCCATGATTGTGAAATGAACTCTTCCTCGTGTGTGTTTGTTGTGTGATTGTTGTGTGTTTGTTGTGTGTTTGCAGAGGAGGTGTGTGTTCCAGTCGTGTCCTGTGTGAACGTGAGCTCTGACAGTGTCACTCTGCAGTGTTCAGTGAATCACACAGAGCAGACCACACTGAGCTGGTTCAGAGGAGGTCAGTCTGTGGTCAGCAGCAGCTCTGCAGTGCTGCCCCTCACTGTCCAACAGAGGAACTACACCCACCAGTACAAATGTGTGTCTCAGAACCCTGCGGAGGAGAAGACTGCTACAGTGAAGATAACAGAAATCTGTGAACGCAATGAGACTCGATCTACAAGGAGCATTCACAGTAAGACTTGGACACAACACTCTGTCCAATGTGTCTTTTGTGTTTAACTTGTTTTATCCTTTTGACTTTATTTCATAAATGTGATGTGTGTATTTCCACTCTATGTGTGTCACACATAGAGTGAATCTAGAGGTTGAGAATGTTGTCAACTGGAGTAAAGACAACAACCTCCTCTTGAACACATCCAAAACATGTGAACTGGTGTTCGACTTCAGTCGTGGTCACTCTCTCCCACTCTCCTGTGGTCATTGATAACTCTCAGGTGGAGATGGTTGAGGATTGTAAGTTCCTCGGCCTAACTTTGTCCGACGATTTGAGATGGGACAAAAACACCAACCACACTGTTAAGAAAGCTCGCCAACGTCTATACTTTCTGCGGAAATTTAGAAACCTTTCAACATTTCGCCACATTTCAGGCTTCAAACATAAAGATATAAAATTTAATTTTTTTTCAAGAATCAACAACAAGTGGGACACAATCGTGAAGTGGAACGAAATTTATTGGATAATTTAAACTTTTTTAACAAATAAAAAACTGAAAAGTGGGGCGTGCAATATTATTCGGCCCCTTTACTTTCAGTGCAGCAAACTCACTCCAGAAGTTCAGTGAGGATCATTGAATGATCCAATGTTGTCCTAAATGACTGATGATGATGATAAATAGAATGCACCTGTGTGTAATCAAGTCTCCGTATAAATGCACCTGCTCTTTGATAGTCTCAGGGTTCTGTTTAAAGCGCAGAGAGGACCATGAAGACAAAGGAACACACCAGGCAGGTCCGAGATACTGTTGTGGAGAAGTTTAAAGCCGGATTTGGATACAAAAAGATTTCCCAAGATTTAAACATCTCAAGGAGCACTGTGCAAGCAATTATATTGAAATGGAAGGAGTATCAGACCACTGCAAATCTACCAAGACCCGGCCGTCCCTCCAAACTTTCATCTCAAACAAGGAGAAGACTGATCAGAGATGCAGCCAAGAGGCCCATGATCACTCTGGATGAACTGCAGATAACTACAGCTGAGGTGGGAGAGTCTGTCCATAGGACAACAATCAGTCGTGCACTGCACACATCTGGCCTTTATGGAAGAGTGGCAAGAAGAAAGCCATTTCTCAAAGATATCCATAAAAAGTCCGGTTTAAAGTTTGCCACAAGCCACCTGGGAGACACACCAAACATGTGGAAGAAGGTGCTCTGGTCATATGAAACCAAAATCAAACTTTTTGGCCACAATGCAAAACGATATGTTTGGGATAAAAGCAACACAGCTCATCACCCTGAACACACCATCCCCACTGTCAAACATGGTGGTGGCAGCATCATGGTTTGGGCCTGCTTTTCTTCAGCAGGGACAGGGAAGATGGCTAAAATTGATGGGAAGATGGATGGAGCCAAATACAGGACCATTCTGGAAGAAAACCTGTTGGAGTCTGCAAAAGACTTGAGACTGGGACGGAGATTTATCTTCCAACAGGACAATGATCCAAAACATAAAGCCAAATCTACAATGGAATGATTCACAAATAGACGTATCCAGGTGTTAGAATGGCCAAGTCAAAGTCCAGACCTGAATCCAATCGAGAATCTGTGGAAAGAGCTGAAGACTGCTGTTCACAAACGCTCTCCATCCAACCTCACTGAGCTCGAGCTGTTTTGCAAGGAAGAATGGTAAAGAAATCCAGTCTCTCGATGTGCAAAACTGATAGAGACATACCCCAAGCGACTTGCAGCTGTAATTGCAGCAAAAGGTGGCGCTACAAAGTATTAGCGCAAGGGGGCCGAATAATATTGCACGCCCCACTTTTCAGTTTTTTATTTGTTAAAAAAGTTTAAATTATCCAATAAATTTCGTTCCACTTCACGATTGTGTCCCACTTGTTGTTGATTCTTGACAAAAAAAATAATTTTGATATCTTTATGTTTGAAGCCTGAAATGTGGCGAAATGTTGAAAGGTTCAAGGGGGCCGAATACTTTCGCAAGGCACTGTACCAGCAAAATGAAGGATAAAACAACATAAAATAATATTTACATATGATAGTAATAATAATAATAATTAAATGATAATGATAATAATAATTTGTGGCTTCTGTGTCAGGCTGTGGAGGTGAAGTCGAAAGATAAAGCTGCTGTTTTAGTTAAAGATCTCTGCTCAACTGCTGCCTCTGCCCGGCCCTGGATTAAGTGGAAGAAAAAAAAACGGGAGGATCCTGTTTTAGAATATCAAAGATGGGATTAATAATAATAGTATTCATAATAATAATAGTCCATCCATCCATCCATCCATCCATTTTCTACCCTTTAATCCATTTCTGGGTCAGGGGGGTGGCAATCAGAGATGCCACCCAAGTCTCATAGCACCAGCCCCTCACTGACCCTCTGCAGGTGGTGAGTCCACAGGAGGACTCACCACCTCCTGAGGAATAATAATAGTAACGTTTACATTTACAGCCATTGAAAAACCAGCGGCGACAGTGCCTCAGTTGAAAGAGCATTGGTCGAGGATTCGATCCCCCCAAGACCCATGTCCTCTGCTCCCACTGTCTGCTGTCATTGTGTCCCTGGGCAAGACACTTAACCTTTGCCTGAAGTACAATCTGTAATTATATGTAACTGTTTTATAATCTGTAATTGTATGTAACTGTTTTATAATCTGTAATTATATGTAACTTTTGTCCGGGACTCCGTTGAAAAAGAGGTTCTTAATCTCAATGGGACTTTCCTGGTTAAATCAACGAGGGACTGGAGCTTTGAGACTTGGAATAATAAAGAGGAAGGAAATCACACAACCAATGAAAAACAGAAACACAAAATCTGATTTGAAAGAAGATGGAAAGTTTTATTTCTCAAAGTTTTTCTACAGAGTCCAGAGCAGAAAAAAGGCGAGCCAAGAAATGTGAGATAAATGATACATGTTGTTTGCCCCAACAGTCTTAAAACATAAATGTAGTGAAATCAAACCACCTTGTCAGAACACTATTCTCTTTTGCACATGTGAGAAAGTTCCCCGCGAGTCACTATTTGGCGCTTTGGGCTGAGTAAGAGCTGATCGTGAGGGCGGTTCTCTCTTTTCCACTTTTCTATCTGAAAAATCTGCTCTAAAGATGTGATCGAGGCCAAACAAAGACATGCATGTGAAAACTAGAGACAAAAGAAACAGTTGTAGAGCCATGAAAACTGTATGGACTGAATTATACATTTACATTGTGGTGGTTTGAAAGTCACAGACCCCAGCTTTACTCAAAGTTATGGTTCAGTGAATGAGGGTCGAGATTGTGGTGCGGCGTTTCATTTTTCATGACTTTATTTTACATTTGCATTCACATAGTGGGGAAATGTCAATGTTGCAGCGCACATACAGGACAGAATAAGAGCACACAAATACACAATATAAGCAGCTGTTATGTTTCTCAGCTAAAG
Source organism: Knipowitschia caucasica (assembly GCA_964034765.1). Classification (NCBI taxonomy): domain Eukaryota; kingdom Metazoa; phylum Chordata; class Actinopteri; order Gobiiformes; family Gobiidae; genus Knipowitschia; species Knipowitschia caucasica. Next base: position 43,671,701 of record OZ035825.1, read on the forward strand.
CCTGTCATCCTCTCCCATTCTGGATTAAAATGATGAAGATGGGGGTAAAGTTCAGTTGCACACAGACTATGAGTGAGGGTCCTCTCTTGTTCTTCTCTTTTCTGATTCAAAAAAATGTGAGACCAAACTAGAACAAAACTGTTTTAAGGCCAAGAACGTTTACATGGTTTTTACTTTGGGTGTTCCTTCTGTACACAGTAGATACATTTGTTTTGAGGTTTGAATAAGTTCCCCATGAGCTTTTCAGATACAATACAGATGTGCTTTGAATAGAGGGAGTGGTTTGCATGTGGGCTGTTTCAGAAGAGTCAGTCTGTGGATTTAATGATGTGTTTAAACAAAATTGGTGTTTTCAAATGTGAGTTAGTAACTGCACATTTAATATATTAAACTTAAACTAGCTTATCATATTTATCCATAAGCTAAACTGCGAGAGCAAAGTGAAATAGTGTGTTTTTTGTGTGGTTTGATTCTCTGCAGGTTCATAGATTAGTTTTCTCCAATGTTCATATATTTTGCACACACACAAACACACACTTGATAAACATATCCCAGCTTCACCCATTCTGTCGGTCAGAGGAAACTCCAGCCTGCCTTAACCATAGATTTATAAATACTGTATGTCTTTATATGTCTATGGCTTTAACAACACTAGCTTATGTTCAAATCAGCTTCTTCTGCTACATTTGGTGACATCAGCGCTCGCTCAGTCCACTACAGTGTATGGTGAAGAACAGCTCTGTTTTATATGGTTGGAATGGACCTGAAATAATGACATTTTTAACCCTTGTGCTGGCCTCGGGGCAAATGGACCTGCCTCAGTGATTAAAAGTGAACCCTAGACCCTAAAATAGAGACTAAAAGGATCTAAAAAAAAATAGGGCTTGTCAAGTTAGGAAAAATCATCAAAATTCAGGTTAAAAAAAAGAAAAAATCACTGTGGCAGATGACACATGGGTTAAATTAAATAGATTACACTCATTTGTGTGCCTTAGGTGCCTTACCTAAAGCACACGAATGATTTAGAAGAATTGTATATACATGTTTTATCTTTTTGGGGTTAGAAATATAGAAATATACCTGATTTAACTTTGCACTTTTTGTTCTGATGCTTTCTGTCCAACCTGCTGCAGTTCTGTGGGATCTGTTTGTGTCTTATAATTAAACAATAGGAAAATGATTTATTAAACATATTTTCTCAATTGTTTTCATTCATTCATTCTCAAAAGCAATCATACACCAGGTTTATCACAGAGCCTCTTCAGAAAACAGTCTCTCTCATAGCGTCATATGACCGGCAGAGGGCGCTGCTTCTCTCTTTTTCTTTTTCTTTCAGTCGTCACATCTATCACAGTCACATAAATGATCACTGCGACAAATAACAAAAACATAGGAACCAGGAACAGCCACTGCTCCCAATCTGTGGAGACAAGAGACACAAGTAAATGTGCAGTGTTATTATGCATTAAAACATGATTAGATTAACCTTAGAGATAATAGAGATTAATATAGTTCATTAAAAACACTGTAGAACTGTTTATAGGAAAACAGCAGGCCAGGGCACTGTTGAGAAAACACCTTTATCTCAATGAGATTTTTAGTTAATTATGTTTGTTGAATCTCTCTATTCTGGGAACACACAACATGGTATGATGATAGATTCTTGTCTTGAATGCTTAATTTGTATCTAAATATAAAATTATTAAGGGTACGTGGTGTTGTGTCGCCCTCTTGTGGACGCAGTTGATACTACATGTATCTGCTCGTTTTTAGTGTATTTATCTACACCGTGGATTTAAGGGAACATCTCTGCCTGTATGTTTATGTTGTTAGCACCTGTTTTATGTAAGAGAATTGTTTATGAACCTAATTCACTTTGATAAGTTTGCATGCTTTGAGGGACGGAAGATATTGTTTGTATCTTTTTATTTTAGTTGTTGGAGCTATTTATTTCTTTTGTGTGCGAAATTAATTTGGTTTATTTTTTATGTATATTTTTTGTTACCACTTAGAAGAGATTCAGCACTTTTGTTTGTTTGCCTGAAAACTTGAACAAATAAACATTTTGAATTCTTTTGAATGGACATTTGTTATTTGTTACTGCGCAAACCTCATACCCATGGAGCATCCCAGTGATTAACCCAGTTTGTTTGGTCTGAAGGGTATAAAAGAGAATTATCCGCTTCCGGGTGGATCATCAAGACTATTGGTCCTACCAATTGTCAATCATTCTGGTGATTTGTGCAAATAAGACCAGAGAGTTTTGTTCTAAAAGTGGAGAGTTCACAGAACAAGCAGCAGAACAAACCACTTTGTTCAGAGCTCTTCTTTCTTTGGCTGTGATGCTGCTGAACCACACAGTAATCGCACCAGCATCAGGCTTTCTATGGTGCAGCGGTAAACGTTCAATTAAATCTTAGACTTGTTTG